>OY804604.1:11156653-11423543 GCA_963680895.1 Fragum sueziense
ATCGATAAAGTCGCCATTTTGGTTTTTTACATTCTCAAAGTGGGCTTCATTTTGGTCTTTGTAATGGTTCTAAATTGAACTGGATTAATTGATTGATAGATCTCGCAAGTTTTTGAAGGAGAGATTACTTTAAGGCGCGTTCCCATTGCCGAACAAATCAATTCGAACAAGCTCGATCAAGCGATCGAGTACTGATCGAGCTTGGTCGGCAATAGTGATCGGGACGATCGAGCGTGGTCGGAAAAAATGATCGGACATTAATCTACAAGAAATAAAGAAGAAGTCGTGTAAATACATTTGATTGAGTTTAATCGGGTATGATCGGGGAATTTTAGCCATCGAGTTGATTTGGTCGGCAATTGGAACGCGGCTTTAAGAACTCTAAAAGAACAGATAATCTTGAAAAGAGGCCCGAATGGCACTTGAGCCAACCACGGTGGTTAATCACGTGACACAGAATTTCAGAAAATCATCAATATTTTTTGTTAATACTTGACAATTTTTAATTTGGTTTGAAGTAGAGAGTATGGGATAATGCAAAGAATAAGCTGGGCATGGTTGGTTTTTTAAAATTCACCTGATAAAAAAGTTATTGAAGATATACCAAACGTTTGATTGATCTTCAATACTTTTTTCATCGACCGACTTTAAAAAATCCCATAACCTCAATATAATGCGTGACGTTTGTCCATCTTCTCTGGTCCAAACCGAATTCAAATCGGTCCCGTATTAACAAATTTATTGAAGATTTTCTGAAACTGTTGTATCACGTGTTGTGCCAACGCTGATCCAGACGCATCTGTAGGCGCTGTCTGATCACTACCTATGCTGTTTCTTTATAGCACGCAGCAACTATAAGACAACAATCTGGATCAGATCAGAAATAGCCGATCTCGATCTTTGATGTCCCAAAATAGTGCAATGACCCGTTTCAAGAACTTGGCTTACTGAAATTTGTCGCCTGCGTGAGCTTTCAAATTTAGGGAAAGGTTTAAGCTCTGCTTTTCGCCTTTCCTGTTTACAAAATGTTTAGGACTGAAAGTGTGATTATTATTTCACAATTTTATATATGTAAATAAAAGTATGTTTTAACCAAAATATGCGCATTTTTATTCATTTTCTCTTCATGCTTACCTGGAGACCAAAGACGAAATTAAGGCAGTCCACCCCTAATGAGATACATGTGACGTCGGAATTATTTGGGCGACGTCGTAAACATTCGGCGATGGAACGCTCTATTGCCGAATGTTTACGAATTCGCCTAATTAGGTTCGAATATGGTAACGCTTGTCAAAGACGTCATGTGCGAACAACTGCAACGTCACTTGAATCTCATTAGGGTGAACAACCTTAATCACTGCAGAGACATGACCGGGATTTGCCATTATCTGCCTCTATATAAATACTGCACTCAGGCATCATATTGATGCCGATTCTACCCCCTTGACGCCTAAGTGTAATGTCATATATTGCTTTCAAAGTCAGACTCTACGATCTAAGATGAAACTAGACCTTTCGGAATTTAGTTCATTAAATTAAGCGGGCAGTGCAAAATAACACACGAATCAACATATCGTTGCTTTTCAGCGAAAACCTCGTAACTGCAGCTTAAAACAAGCTGCAGTTACGCGGCTTTCGTTGAAAAAGCGGCGATATGCAATACACGGCAAGGAATCACATGAAAAATATTTAAATGAATCATTTCTTTTCATACCTAGCCAATTAAGATTCGATATGAAGGAATAATACATACATACATACATTTTAATAGCAATCGGCAATAAAATCGCCTTTGGCCATTTACAGAAGAAAAATAATGGTGGGAAAATGCCAGGAATTAGCTCGACGTTGTAGATCTTTTTTTTTTTATAAAATCAGGCTATTAAAAATGATATTGGTGACCACACACAATTATGTTTGGTCGTCAATAACTTTTTTAGCATGTGCTCTTGAAAGTAACATTTGTTTTCGGCGAATTACTGGTGTTTTTCCGCATTCAATGTATTTAACCATGTTTAAATCGTTCATGTAATAAAAGTAATATTGAAGTTTTTTCCGCAACTGTTGTGTCACGTGATTCCCCGTCGTATGTCTTTTCTGACAAAATTTCCAACATACCGAGTCCTCATACCTGAATATGATTGACTAATCGTCTTTCAGAACCTCATAACTAAAGCTTAAAACAGTTCTTATTTACTTGGATTTTGAAAAAACGACGCCATATAGGCCTATATGAAAGGGTTTTTAGTTACGACACGTAAGACCGAACCTAATGATACTATTTATCATGTTACTGATATTACATTTATTTGTCATTTTTAAAATAAGAATAATTCAATACCATCACATAAAAAGTACCAAAATTCGTACCTTCACGTAAACGAAATCAAGGTTGTATTTACTTAAATTTCTGGATCACTTGCCTTATTTCAAGTTACATGGTATGAACCGAATTTTGTATCACGTACTTCTACATATATACTTGGAAGAAGATGTGTTCGTTAAGGTGTTCCACCAATCATTAGATATCAAGCACTTCCTGAAACTTTGAGCGTCATCAGTGTAAACAAAAATTGACAATCATATACCCTCGTCAATTTTCGGGTGTCATTCATAGCAGCGGAAATTGACGAGGAGTTATCATAGTCAATTTCAGTTGCCACGGCTGAGTCCCGAAATAGACGAAATGTCTAATAATGGTACCTTAGTACCAGAGACACGGAGAATAATCACGTGATACAATATTTTCAGAAAATCTTCAATAATTTTGTAAATACTAGACCGATTTGAAATCGGTTTGAAGCAGACAATGTGGACAGACGCAACGCATTAGATGGACGTAGTTGCTTTTTGTAATATCATCTGATGAAAAAGTTATTGAAGATAAACCAAAAATTTTGTTTATCTTCAATAACTTTTTTATCAATTGATTTTTTAAAAATCTAAAACATCCGGCTTATTCCTGGCATTTTCCCACCTTCTCTGCTTCAAACCGAATTCAAATTGGTCAAATATTAAAAAAGATATTGAAGAGTATCCGAAATTCGTGGTCACGTAGTTATTCACCATGAGAGAAGTGCTTGATAATCATGGCTGTATATGGTGTCGAGATGAAGAACATCGGTATCACGGTTCAGAAGGTCTGGATTAGATTCTCGTTAGCGTAGCGTTTCTCTTGGATTTCCTATCGTCATACGTATTAAGGTAGCATATCCGTAATTTGGCCATTTTGAGATTCATAAAACACCAGATGTTAAATCGAGCGTCGTCGTAACGTATCCGAATTTATTCGGGAGAGGTCGTAAACATTCGGCGGTGGTGGAAAGTTCCATCGTCGAATGTTTTCGACGTCGCCCGAATAATTCCGACGTCGCTCGAATCTCATAAGGGATTATAGACTACCTCAAAAGCGAGTACACTAATAAGCAGATTAGAAAGCGTTGATATTTACTTAAAATCTTCTAGATTTTGACGCAATCGATGTAAAACTCTCATCTGAACTTTACATAAGCACTGGACTTGAATTCATAATTGCATTGGCAAGTTCAGGGTGGATTTAGAGTCCAACATTGTTACATGTACGTACTTCAGGCTAAAACGACATGATTTTACTAGGTGAGCAATACAAGAATTCCAAGTCCAGTACATTTACTTTGAAATGTTTCATAATGACAATTCATCTTGACGAAAGACGATGTTTTGCGTCATACTAGAACGGACATTTTTTTCCTACAAAAATAATATCAACCTATACAAGATGGCAAACTTTTGGACTGTTTCAAATTCAAAGATGATGCAGAAGACAAGTTTAAGTGAATGAAATACATGGGTTATACATTTTGTCTTTTTGGATAGAAAACAGTTGGCAATGAAGAAATTGCTTGTCACAAGCAATTTCTTCATTTTCCACAATGTTTTCCAAAGCATTTATCATGAAAGGCGTCAAAAAGCGTCAATGTTAGGGAATGGGTTTAGCTGTAATTCTATGTCCTAAATGTAGACCTATGTTTAGGCCTACCACTAATGTTTTTATATCAAGGGAAGTTATCCCTACACCACTGAAAGTGTACCAAGGTTGTTTGCCTTGATTTGTCCACAGATAAATGCAAAAAATGGCAGGCATACAAACAAGGCTATGGAATGAAAAGTATGTAGCCTACATCAAAATAAGCCCCACTCCAGGGAAAAAAATTTACACACAGTGTACTCGTGACTTATATGTGAATACGAGTATGTGTACTTTCCTCAGACTTCCACACAACTGAAACTGTCGCCCTCGTTGATTTTTTATTAGAACGATACTTAGTTAACCAGTGTTGAATGTCATCAAATGATTCAATCCTAACTGAGAAATGATTTCGTGCAGATATCATAATATGAGATAACCCAACGATTGCGATAGATCTAGATTTTTTGATAAAAGAGGTGTTGCGGGCGTCCAGAAAATGTCAAGAATGAATACAAAAATTTGAGATTTGTTGGGAAAAACAACATTGTTTATCACATGAAAGAATGTGAGAAAAGACATTACAATGTTAGCTAGTCTGTACACTCTCTTCTCTTCGCTTAGCGTATGCTAAATTTTTCTATCCACAAGAAGTCAAAGTAGTTTCATTTTGGGTTGGGAGTAATAATAATACTATATAGGCATACTTCAGGTATACTATTACTAATATGATGTATGACACGGCAATACATTTACAACAACAATTGAATAGTCTATCTAGCTTCTGTGAATATTCAGGAATGAAAGTTAATTTGAATAAAACTGAAATAATGGTTTTTAGAAACGGTGGCCCTTTGCGTAACTATGAAAAGTGGTATTATAATGGAAACCTTGTAAATGTAGTCTCTAAATATAAATACAGGGTGTCCCAAAATATGTGTCCCCATTTTAAACATCTATAAAATTGGCAAATGTTGTCACTGAGTAAAATCAGTTACATAGATATGATAGACGGGTCAATTTATGAAAATAAGGCCCTTACCCCCAAAAAATTGCAACAAAAGGTTTTTAAACTGTTTTGGTTAGTATAAAGGGTACTTAATAACATACTAAAAATCTACCAAAATCTGGGTCACGGAAAAGGGTTATTTTCAAGATGGCGTCCAAGATGGCCGCCGAAACACTAAAATTGCCATAGCTCCATTACTATTTGTGCTAGGTTGGTAAATTTGGTGTATATCCATAGGTTTAAGGGGTCAAGGAATTCATTTAAAGCATCAAAATTGGTACAAATTAATTACGTAATGAGTAAATTGTATGTAGGACCAATGCTGGTCACCGAGGCATTGCTATAACTGGGATTAATTTACGGCTGGCCATGCATTAATTGAATCAGGTGTCAATATATATTCATAGGAGCCATTACCTGAAAAGGGGTCTGATATGACATTTAAGACTAGCATTGACCCAGATCACCCTGGTCAAGATCCATGTTCTTCTACAATAGCTTTATCATGACAGATAGCAACTGTAAGGTACCAGCATGGATCATAATCCATAATTTGGTGTCTATCCATAAGTTTAAGGGGTCAAGGAATTCATTTAAAGTATCAAAACTGCTACAAGCGCAACGACAAATGAGAAAAATGATATATCTGACCTTAGCTGATCACGAAAAATAGTGCCATAGCAGGATTTGAATTATATTTGTCAATACATACATGTATATTATAGAGGTATTTGTAGTCACTAAGACATTCAAAATGACAAAAAGGAGCAACATTGATGTCTAAAAGGTTCTTGAAGAAGACATGGATGTCATCATTCAGTTAGTATTAAGAAAGATTATGCTATTAGTTTGTTTCGGCTGTCAGATGAAGTGCATTTCGAGATCGTAAAATTGTTCAAAAACTCCAAAATTTCGGACTTAGTGTTAGCCACTCTGCTATATCTTGACAGCGGACAATGTGCAGTAGATCAATATCATAAAACTAACGCATGTTTGCAATTTGCATGTTTACCTCATTATATCAAAATGAAACAGAAATAAAATAATTTCTATAATATGGCATAGGGTAACGATGACATTTTTTGTATTTTGTTACAAAAAGGCATCGAAATACGACGTTTTGCATTGTCCGTGCATCGTAATGCTAAACAAGTCTAACAGAAAAACAACTCTAGAAAAACGCACATTTCATTTATATGAAACAGTATCGTAATTAAGTAACCACAGACCGGTATGGATTTTATATTTACAGAATATACATGTAGATATAGCCATTCAATATCTTTTATGGAAAAAAACATTTGATAAATTCGCATATGACCTTCATACATTATACGAGTTCATAAATCAATGTAAGACAGTAAAATGCCCAGTGCCATTTATTTGATATTTAAGATAGTTTCTGGTTATAAGGCCTACATTGCAATTTCCTTTTTGGACAGTTATGCTTTGCTGACAAATAGAATTTAAAGATGAATTAACAAAGACGGGTAAAGAAATCATAAACAATGTGTCACATTTGCTAAATTACATCTTTTTCTCTTAGAACACATAATATATTCTATTGTTTTTATTGATCGGAATACATAGTCATACTAGAAATGAAATTCTTAGCAGACGTGTAAAATTTCAAATTTACTGAAAAAGGTTGACGCAAACATGAACATATACACAAGATATGAAATATGAGTTATCGTTTTTGTCCAGTGGAAATTGACATCAATATGATTTATAAAATTTTAATAAAAGTTTAACAAATGGGCAAGAACAATTACAGCATATTATTTTCCATTCTAATGCAGATTTCATATCATATTTAATATAATTATTTGTCAAATTTTAATTGGCACTTGCTATAATTGTAACTGTTGGTCCATGATGAGTTAAACTTCGTTATATTTCGCTAAATCAATTTCTAGAAGGGACTCATGAATGCTAGTTTGTTAAGATAAAAAACATTTAAAATATACACGAGAACTTACACATGAATCTTTAAACTTAAGGGCAGATCGTTTCTACGCAGTGAAAGTTGGCACTAAAGTATTCCGACCATCATTAGATACGAACACTTCGTGCAATTTTGCTTCCAACTTTGCCGTTTTCCGTGGCAATGGAAATTGACAAGGATATCCAGATTTGGAAACCATAGAGCAGATGACGATGAAGTTATACGAAGTTATGGGTATCTAGTAACTGGTGGAATACTTATTCGTTCCTTATAATTTAAGTCAGCTTTTTAATTCCAAGTAACCAATAAGGGAAGGCAATTCTCAACAGAAGGTGGAAAATGCATTCCATGTTAGTGGTATGTATGTTGTCTATAAGATCCGAATTTTGAACCGTATTAAAGCTTTTTTACCAATTTTAGAAGAAAACGGTGCGAGGAAAGCTACATGTGGTGCAGTATATTTTCATTTGTTTTATTGTATCTAAGGAAATTATTTAATTTCAATTCCCATTACTTAATGGCTTAATGAATGTATTGTGTGTGTTATAACATAAAGGAAAATGACGAAAAGGAGAAATTGTCGTTTTTCAACATCAGCTTTTCTTTCAGCACTCTCCACAGTTTGTATGTTACCCACTCTACACATTGCTGTATTTATTCTAGAAGCTCGTAATCGCAGCTTAAAAAGCCGTAGTTATAGGTGGATTTTTTTTCGAAAAGCAAAAAAATGTATAAGCACATGTGTGGAATTTATATCCTGCAAAATGAACATTCACTGGCTTTTTAATGGACTGCTGTGATGTTTTGTACTTTTCGTAAGTATGTTTGCAATATTCGGTTAATTTTCCAAATCAAAACTTGACGTTGTCCGTGTTTTTAACATTTTATGGCTTTCTGAATGCACTTTATCTCCATTTGAAACAAGCTAATAGTGTACCCTTTCTTGGCACGGACTGATGACATCAATAACTTTTGAAAGAACGTTTCTGATGTTCAGCCGTGTCGCAAAAGCTTGTGTGCAGATCATACAAATATATTTCAATTGCTTTCGTATATATTCAAATTAAAAAAGGACAATAAAATTTAGTTTGTATTCTCAAAACATAATTACTTGATGCTCCTTAATAACAATCGAATGGCAAACTGACTCATGAAACCTCAAAATGTATAAGCCTATATTCAGTTGGATTACAATCCATGCTGGTACTTTACAGTTGTTATCTGTCATGATAAAGTTATTGCAGAACAACATGGATCTTGATCAGGCTGATTTGGGTCAATGCTGGTCTTAAATGTCATATCAGACCCCTTTTCAGGTAATGGCTTATATGAATATATATTGACTCCTGATTCAATTAATACATGGCCCGCCGTAAATTAATCCCAGTTATAGCAATGCCTCGGTGACCAGCATTGGTCCTACATACCATTTACTCATTACGTAATTAATTTGTACCAGTTTTGATGCTTTTAATGAATTCCTTGACCCCTTAAACCTATGGATAGACACCAAATTTACCAACCTAGCACAAATAGTAATAGAGCTATGGCGATTTAAGTGTTTCGGCGGCCATCTTGGACGCCATTTTGAAAATAACCCTTTTCCGTGACCCAGATTTTGGTAGATGTTTAGTATGTTATTAAGTACCCTTTATACTAACCAGAACAGTTTAAAAACCTTTTGTTGCAATTTTTTGGGGGTAAATCAGTATATTGACCCGTCTATGAAGGGGACATGATGAAGTTTTGTTTGGTATATAGAACATCTATATTTACTTTCGGGTGTGTCACAATCAGATGTACATCCTGTACCTGCCTCATGTTATAGGATTCCAGTTGACGTACAAATCAATATTACAACATGAATTTGATCTTATATTAATCGCAAAATGATTGTTATGTTATGTACCAAATTTTATGGAGAATACATTAGCGGTAAAAAAGTTATTGCAATAAATATATTGAAAAAATGGGGTAAAAATGAAAAAATGATGTTTCATTTGAATTTTCCTTATTTTCCACTTTAGAATTTTGTATGAAATTGTTCTTTAATTCTACACGACATGCAGCATTCAGTTAGAGAAATTATTCAGCTTTCATCTGCAGGTCATTTTATGAAGATGTGATTAGAATTGATTGATTTATTACAAAAATACCGAGACCACCCTTTCGTTATATAATTTCACTTTCGTAATTGGTCTTTTATAGTTCGAAAAAAGTTAACTTATGACTTACAGAATTTTATTATTTTCATTTTTCTTTTGAAAAAAGACATGTAAATAAAAATTTAAATTGAAATGTTCATAATGCATCAAAGGGTAACTAAGCTATTTGGCAAGAAGTCCGTTGACCAAAAATGTCCTGTCCGTAGACACATTTTAACAAAGTGATTTTTAAGTAATCTCACTACAGATTGTGACAAAAGATTCTTCAGCTGTTAGGAAATCTATAAAATTAGAATGGCGTGAATTTTTATCAAATTGTATTGAGTACTTTATTTTTTATGTACAATAACAGAAATGTCTTGTCCGTAGACAAAATGTCTTGTCCGTAGACAGGTGTAAAATAGCTTCTTAAATGGACACATTCTTTGTTAGCTGATATTGTAGACATGTTTCTGCTAAATAAATGTGCTTTTCTTTGAAAGAAATGTATTTTTAGTGAAATTATGGTCAAATAGTGGCTCACA
Source organism: Fragum sueziense (assembly GCA_963680895.1). Taxonomy (NCBI): domain Eukaryota; kingdom Metazoa; phylum Mollusca; class Bivalvia; order Cardiida; family Cardiidae; genus Fragum; species Fragum sueziense. The sequence goes on from OY804604.1 coordinate 11,166,246, forward strand.
GGCAAAAATAAATGCGTCTACGGACAAGACAGAATTTCATAACAGATATTATGACTACCTCATGCCACATTTTATTCATCATTTTTTATGCGTATTTCATCATTGTTGGCATCAAACAGTCGAAATCAATAAAAAAAATCTTCCCAAGAACCATTTTCCAAATTGGGTACTACACACATTGAGGTATAAAGAACAATTTAATGCTGATAAACACCATATTTTGTTTTCTTAACCTTTTCTCTCTTATCAAATGAAACTTTGAATGTTAAACTATCTAAATTGATAAATGTTTCCTGATGTTTATGCTTCTAAAAGAGAAAAGGAGAAAGGTTTTGAAACACCAAAGGCAAATAAATAGCATATTTAATATATTCTTTACCAGCAGTTTCCTTTCCCCCCTGTATTTTCTACCATATCTCAATTAATATTCCAACTCCCATAAACGCTATTCTATTTACAATATCCCAAAATGTCACAACTTTGACTTTTTGCTGCAGACGACGATATAACATATGATCGTCAAGTTGGGATTCTTGTTTAAAAACAAAGCAAAGAAGATATTGATGAAAAATAAGAAATAATCTGTTTTGCTAGCACTCCCTTCTTTTGTCATAATGTTTTTCCATGCTCTCTTAGTACAGGCGTCAAAACCCAATCTTGTTCGGGAAATGGTTAACATTCATATTCATTGAAATAATTAATGCTGCATTTTTAAGTTTAAATTGATATGTGATTTTTTTATGCTTGTGTCTTAAACAATAGCTAAGTATTTGTAGCTCATCTGACCATATAGTGCTCTAGTTAAAGTATTGCGAGATATCAATGTACGTCGTCTGTCCGTTTGTCCGAATGTCTATTCAACAGTTCAATAACTGCTCGAAATTTGTACTTTTCTTGTTTAAAGTTTATTCCCTTAAGGAATGAAAAGTTTTTGTGTTGTTTATTGTCAATTAAATATGATATTAATACCGTTGAACTGTAATCATTGTTGAAATGTCCAGTCCGTAGACAACGTTCAATGCAAATACGACCAACTTCAACAGTCATTATTTCTGTAAGTATTCGTTTTAGGATAACAAATGTATATATCATTTTAAAGAAAATTGAAATTCCTGTCAATATTTATTACTTTCAGGGCTGTACAGACAATACTGAATGAAAATAGAAAACCGAAAGATGTCATTTCATGCCTAATTTAGATAATATGTGTGAAAATCAGATTTTTTTCAAAATAAATACATTATGGTAACTTTGTTTTGCATGTCATTGAAAGCTTAGCATGTGAGTGTTATGACGTAAAATATTTTCTCCATTTCAAATGAAATTGATATTTCCAAATATGTGTAAGAAATTATTTGCAACTTACTTTTTTCTCTCTAAAATCCCAAGTTTAACATGTAAAATGATTTAAATCCTTAAATCTGTGAAAGAATTGTTATTATTTTCATGAATATATATTATTTAGCTTTCAGGAAAATATTGTCTCTTTTGTATTCAATGACTTTAAAAAATCACCCTTGGTGAAACATAGTTTGCACATCTGATTGTGACACACCCGTTTGAAATTTTATTCCACATAACGTTTTAAAAAATATGTCATTTTTAACTGTTTTGCCAAATGACGTCAACGACGTCATCTTTTTCATTTGACAAAGTTTCTTTTTCCAAGCTAAGATGATCAAATTGATTCTTTCAATTTTGTCTTCCATGGCCATTGTGGCTTAAATAGAAGCAGTGAAAGTCTGAACATCGTTAAATTTTGAAGAGGTGAAAATAATCACAAGAACTAGAGTTCGAAATGAGGAAAGATGTTGTTTCACTGAATTTAGATGCTGGTGCAAATGGTGCTGTAAAGGGGTTTGCAGAGACAAACTTTTTCGTAAAGGATGTTGTTGAATATATTAGGAAAGTAACTATGGATGTTTTATATATCAAACAAAACTTTATCATGTCCCCTTCTTACCTATGTAACTGATTTTATCTGATAACAAAAGGTTGTCAATTTTATAGATGTTTAAACTTTGTCTCCGTTTATATGGGTCTCTCATTCACGCCAACATTATCTTGGACTGCAGCACAAACCCAGCTTGCAGAGCAAGGACGCAAAGCATTCCATTCTATTAAACAGTTCAAAAATCTTTTGGTTATTTTGCGCATTCTGATGCTTTTAGATTTGACAGTATGATAGCCCCTATCTTAACTTTCGGTGCTGAAATTTGGGGTACAACCTATAGCGAGGCTACGGAAAAAGCGCTATTAGAATTTTGTCGATATTTTATGGGTATTAATTCTAAAAGTAATGATAGTATGGTTCTGGGCGATTGTGGGCGTTTTCCGATGTATGTTATCTATTACAAGAAATGTATTAAATTTTGGTGTCATCTGCTACGTATGCCGAACAACAGAAATGCTTTTAATTGTTATAAAATGATTAAGTCATTCGATGAAAACAATAGATATACATGGGCAACCAAAGTAAAAAATATTTTGTATAGGTATGGCTTTGGGTACGTTTGGATCGCACAAGAGATAGGAGACGAAAATCATTTTTTACGTACGTTTAAACAACGTGTGACGAACTGCGCGAGACAAGACTGGCACAACGACATTAACAATTCTGCACGATGTGACACTTACAAGCATTTTAAATCTGTTTTAGAGCCTGAAAAATATTTAATGTTTGATATACCGTTTAAGTCCAGAAAAGCTGTAGCACGTTTCCGTTGTTCCAATCATAAGTTAAATCTAGAGTTGGGAAGACATTTTGCTTTAAACAGAGATGATAGAATTTGCATGCATTGTTTCGTATCAAGCGACATTTTTAAAATAGAAGATGAATATCATGCATTCTTTGAATGTGACCAATTTAATGACATAAGGCTTAACTATCTATACAATTGGTATAATGGTCGCAGAGATCGAGCAGCTTTCAACAGTTTAATGGGAAGTACTAATCTTGCAGTGGTTAGAAATACAACAATTTATATTATGAAACTAATGGAACAAACTGATTGTCGGTAAGGGGCAGTGTATAATATTATTGATTTTTTCTTGTACTGTTGTACAAAATGTTGTATTTTGGGCCGGTGGCCTTTTTCTACAATAAATGTATTGTCTGTCGATTACCCTAAAAATTTCGCATGTATCCCATAAACAAGTCGTAAATTTGCATTGCGGAAGTATTTGGTTACACAGCCGCAGTAGTATAGAACAAGAGGACCGAAATGGCCACGAATCGCTCGCCTTAATTGACATTTAAGAATGACTGTAGACTGTATACAACGCATTTCTACGGTGTGACCTATTTTTGACCCATCTATCCAAATTTAGAACATGTTCGAGATTTCATCAAGACAATACGTCTAATAATTATACAGGTTATCGAGAACCCACAAAAATATCATCGAAAACATTTGGTCCAAATCAGCCCAAAGATCGATTTTAAAGGAATTGTCTCGTGATTTCTATTAAAATTGCCTAATAATTAACCCTTTCCAAAAACAAGATATGGTTTTGACGTCCCTAATAGGAAATGCTTTAAAAAAAACATTGAGACAAAAGAAGAAACTGCTGATTTCTCCTTTTGTCTCAATATTTTCTGTGTCATATTTTACACAAATCCTATCTTTACTTACATCCATGTTGTCTTTTATGACAGTTCTTGAAGTGGACCACCCTTTACTGTTGCCGTTTGGGAAAGGGTTAAATGAGAGAAAATATTTTATGAGTCTCTACGTCGTATAAGCCCGTCCTGTCATCTTAGAAAATAATCGCAAAAATTTAAATGGTCACCAAAGGAACAATTTAGTCTGGTTCCCGCACCTGAAATCTACTGCGGATTTAGGTACGGTAATAGCTAATCTCACGGTCATGTACATGGCCTGGACTGATTCTCTACTTTAATCTACTATGTGGATTAATCTATACACGAATGAGTACCAGTCTAGCTCAGGGGAATCAACTCTGTTAACGGGCACCTGTAAGTGACTTAGAGTAGCGTCCCTTGGTAAAAGCGCGCCAAACATTATTGTTTACACTTTTGTAACAAGAGCTCTGATTTGTCGAATGCCTCGGACCGTTTCGTTGGTCGTATCTATTGACTAATTATAGGACCGGATGCAGTAGCTGTTCCCAGTCGTAGATTCAGTTATTTACACGAATGGGTACAATCTAGGAACAATTCTGCCAAGTTTAGTCAAGTTGACCCACTGGTGTGTTTTTTTCAAGAATTGTCTCATGATTTCTCTTAATCACTTCTACAAAACCTCCGCCTGCACACGTTATGCCCAGGGTAGCTAAATAATCGTCTTTAGACCCGTTTTTTCAACTTCATCACATCCCATTTACCTTTATATCACATTTCGTCAGTGAATTCGTCTCTATTTGCATAATACACATGTCATTAATAAACACTACACGTGTCAGCAATCTGATTAAAACTCGGTGTTAACTTACAGTAACGTCTTACATGCATCTATAAGGGGGTCATTTTACATGACATTTTTCCAATTAATCAAACTAGATTTTATTACTAAAGGTGAAAAAAGTATCCCAACCACTACATTTGTCTGGACAAGCATTTTTGTCGACAAAGGACAATTACTACAAGGATATGGTGACTGTTCTTCTGCACTGTACTTCTCTAAAATGAGATCTATATACCCATGAAGTTTCATGATTCTACCCTCAATACTTTTCAAGTTATGCTCCGGACAAGGCTTTCACACGGACGGATGGAAAGACAGGCTGATTCCAGTATATCTCCTAAATCATTCATTTTGCGGGGGTATAATAAACGTTTCCAGATCATAAAAGAAACCCCAGCCTTAAACTAGGCCACGAGGACATCGCATTTCAGTGCAGAACCATGTGTTTGCAGGTGCTTTACCCGAAGGTCATGGAAGATGACCACAAACTGGTGACTGTCAGATTAATCTGTAAAGCGGCCCATACACGATCAATATCATTGACAATATTATTGAGTCATAATATTGACAATATTTTTCTAGCCACCCATACACGATCAATACTATTGACAATATTAATTTAGAGAACAATCAACCATGGGTTACATAACGTCAATAAAAATATTGAAGAAAATATTTCAGCGATCGCAGATATTCGTCAATAGTATTGCCAATCCTTCAATATTGCCCATTCACGGTCAATATTATTGTCAATACCAAATATTGACAATAATATTGTCAATAATATTGATCGTGTATGGGCCGCTTAAGTTAACACAAAAATCTCTGTTGTACATTTAATCGCGTGTATTTATTTCGAAAAGCTACACAGGAGCACAATAAGCAATATACCTGTATAGAATATAGAACTGAAGCATTAACGAGAATATCTTCTGACGCTTATTACCTGTATTATTTATTTGTTATGATATCCAACATCTATACATGTACATAGAGAAGCGATTATAAGCACACAATTTAAGAAATAGAATGAACAGAGTGAAATTCTGTTTAAAGCATTATTTACATTTTACCAACTGACCTCTAATTTACATTATCATTGTCCCGCGTTTATTACATTTTCGCTTTTGTCATTTGTCGTTGTTTCCAAAAGCTACACACAGACAAGCAACTAGGAACAACAACTTCAGGAAATAGAACGTGTAGAGCGCAAGTCTGTCTAAAGCATTAGCTACATCTTGCCAGCTAGTATCTTCGTCATCGATATCTCCGGCAGTAAGATGTTCTTCTTCGTGTGCATTTGCGTGTTCTAGCTGTCCGTCAACATCATCGCAACTTACATGTTCTTGTTGTTCTGACACTCTATCCCGACGAATTTGTTGTCGAACACGTCTTTTTACTTCACAAAAGCTATGCTTTAATTTCCTCTTACACCCGAAGACATGTACAAGGCCTCTCAGACAGCTTGGTACAGGCGTTTTGTGGCTAAAGTGGTAAATCTTTGTTGTAAATATAACGACTATGACGATAAGACCACAGAAAACGTATAGGGAGAATAGCTCATAGGTAAGGAAAGCCATCGGTTTCGATGTATGTGGCAGATACTCATTTATAATGGTCATATAGACCGAGACTGTGAGTAATATAGTTACAGAATAGCTCACTCTCTCACCGGCCTCTATTGGTAATAAAAACACCAACGGTCCTAGCAGAGCAATCAGTAAAACTGGAAAAAGTATATTAAAGATGGTGTAATCCGGCTTACGTTTGAAGGTATACACTATTTCGTAGGATGGCATCTCGTCGTTATTTGTCCTTATTTCATGATCTACCACATCCCACAGTCCGTTGTCAACGTAATATTCAAAATGATCGGATTCATGAATTAACGAGATTATTTCGTATTCATACCAATGAAGCTTTATCGAACAGACTTGGGTGTCAAAAGGGTAATACGTGACGTCTATTTCACAAGAAGTCTTGATGGTTCCCATTTGCTGCCATATCGCCTGACCATTATATAGATAGCGGATTGGTACCTGTAACGATTAAAATGGTGTATTTGTAAAATTTAAGTGTAGATCACGATAACTGGCCTGGTAGAGAATCTCTAGCTAAAAGCTAGAGATGCTCTACCACGTCATTTATCGTGAGTCATGTCCTCGGTATGTATTCAACAACAGTTCGTAGTCGAATGTTTAATAATAAATTACTTTACAAACCACCAGAGTGGACCAGATGTATATCTCGGCGAATCATATTGCCAGTGGAACCGCTATTTTTCTGACGTAAGACCTTAAAAAGATCCTGGTCTTGATGTATGATCTTTTACGTGAAAACCAATACATGTGCATTGGAATCATGGTTGCTATACACAAAGTTTCATAAAAGATTAGTAATTGAACTTCAAATTGAAAAAAATGTTACACGTGTCGATTGACCCCACCCATTTTGTCAGCCATTATCTCTGAAAAAAGTAAGCCCATATTAGATTTCTTTACACATGTATATAAAAACTATAATTTAACCCTATCAATACACAGAATTTTAAGAAAAACTAATTTGATGCCATGTTGCAACCCATCCTTTGTATCTGAAGATACCAAAAAATACAAAGTCATCCTAAAGTTTGTAATACACGAGCCAGGATCTGGAAAAAAGGTTTCTCACAGCCTGTGAATGTACCCAAACAAATCTAGATCCATGTTGTTCTCTACCATTGTCTACGGTACCCGTATCAACTTTAACAGAAAAGTATGAAACCTGAATTATCTGCGGACATGTTGATATTAAAAACCAAAATGGCCCTTTTCCTGAAACTAGCTTATAGATCTTTATTGCTGCCTTTCAACAATAGCATCGTAACTGCAGCTTGTTTTAAGATGACGTTACGAAGCTTTTGTTGAAAAGCGTCAATATGTCTCATGACGCGAATAACAAATCTTACCCAATCGTCAAGCTCAATGACCGTCTCTTTATCGTTGGAGTTGGGGATGAACCAAATTGGTCTCCATACATTCTGCGCTTGCATGTAGACACGGGAGATATTTTTTGTATTTACCCGGGTCCCAGGTTATCCTTTTGTCCCACCAAAAATAATAGATCTATCTTTTTCGACAGGAAAAGTTCTTACCCAATCGTCAAGCTCGATGACCGACTCTTTGTCGTTGGAGTTGGTGATGAACCAAATTGGTCTCCATACATTCTGCGCTTGTATGTAGACACGAGAGATATTTTCGTATTGAACCGGGTCTCAGGTTATCCTTTTATCCCACCAAAAATTATCGATCTTTGTTTTCCGACAGAAAAGGTTCTTACCCAATCGTCAAGCTCGATGACCGACTCTTTATCGTTGGAGTTAGTGATGAACCAAATTGGTCTCCATACATTCTGCGCTTGCATGTAGATACGAGAAATATTTTCGTATTGAGCCCTGTTCCATGCTATCCTGTAGTCAAACCACATCATAGCAATACCGATACTCGTCGTCATGGTTTCTTCCTTTTCGTCAATGTCTAATAAAGCGTAGATATGCGATTGAATATACACGGGAAACCTGTGTGTTTTGTAGGTCTTCATCCATGGCCGAATGGCTGTGTCATAATCTGCCTACAACAAAGCAAAGTAAAGCAAAGTAACATAGACCATTCAAGATGAATAAGCACATGTTTACAAAGTTTACAATGTAAACAAAACAATATCGCACTTTTAACTACAATACTGTTATACTCCAAAATAAATGACCTGGCTGAGCATCTCTATCGATTAGCAAGAGATTCTCAGCCAGGTCAATTATCGTGAGATATAGCTTATAGCTATAGATTTGCACACGAAATTTAAGTTATCCCGGGTTAATGTTGGCGGAGCATACGAGATTTTATAACAACACCTACGAAATACTATCATTTGTCCGCAATTACGTCACGGGTAACTGGATAAAATCGTTCCTTATTGTGTAGAGGTATATCTATATATTAGTCTTATATCAAAACCATAAACATTGAGACGTACAAAATTAATGTACTTTTAGCTATTGGCTCACCCACATAAGAGGGGCAAAATGATTAAATCATGTATAAGATAGAGTCCACATCGTAGGTTCTACGCGAAATAAACATTCAAATGCACACAGCACATTGAATGTTTAAATCGCGAGATTCTACTAGACAGACTCTATCTATCTGACTTAGTGTTCGCTAAGTTCATTGTAGACGGGGGCGTGGCTATGTATAGATGTCTTATAAACTAGCCAGTGGTCTCGTTATAGCGGCGAAGTTTTATAATAAACCACTTTTCATTGGTCCAAAAGGTAGATCGAAAACTTATAAAGGGAACATACTTGTTATGCATGCTCAAGTAGGCTAGTCTTGTCAAAGTTTTCAATTTAATTCTACATTTTATAAGATAAAACATTTATAACAGACATAGAACATGGGCAAAGGTGTTTCATCCTTAATTATATACATGTACAAAACATTTTGTGCAAGTTCGGGCAAATCAGCATTTTCTCTATTTGCATCAATGTTTTCTGAGCTACTTTATTCACAATTTTTTACCTTTAGTTACATCAATTTTGTCGTATGCATCAGCTTTCAAATTGGGCCACTCTAAGATTTTGTTGTTTGGGAAAGGGTTAAAGACTTAGTAAATACCTAATTATCTGCAATACTTACCTTAAAAGAATCTAATAGTCCCTTTTCCACTGAGTAAAAATAGTTCAAACTTCCCACAGTTGTAGTTAAGCACGGATGTGACATACAGACACTTAAAAAGACAACAGATAAAAACATGATGGTCGAAATTTTCGAAAGACGAAACAGGTGTTCCCAAAATCTGTACCCGTAAATATTGGGTGCATGAAATATGACAAGATAGAAAGGGGGTGTCTCACGAATAGGAAAAATAACATGGGAGTCTGCCCACGCTCGGAATTGAATGAAATTTGGCGTGAAGTTAGTACACTAGATAACGGTTCATATTCATGAAATGTTTCAAATTGAACATTCCAGAAAACAATTTTCTCAGAATTTTAAGTTTTCACCATGAAAAAACAGGGTACCCTGATTAAAACAGTGTGCAAGCGTTCTGGTTGTTAGTTTCATCGCGTAATTTATTCTAAAGATAATGCCCAGTAGTCCGTGATCCTGTATGAAACAAAATTATATATAATTATGTACAAAAAATTGTTTTATATCAACTGGTGTAAGGGGGTAACCCAAAAATTCATTGTTTTTAAATATTTTAAGCAAATTCTGTTCAAAAATTTTCTTTGTTCCAGTTTTTGTCAAGATTTGAAAATTATGTAAAAGTTGCGCACAAATATACCGATGATTATCGTGAAGTATCGAGAAAAAATAAAACCGGTAAAATGTTGCTTTTGGAATTTCCCCCTGAATAGTGCACATTTCCAAGAATGGACAAAATTAAAATTTTTTAAAAATGACTTTTTTCAAATGTTTTGTTTACTTTTTTGGTTATTTTAGATTACCCGAGGATAAATCAAGATGCAATGCATTTTTTCGGTTATTTCCTGTCATCTGTCCGTGTGTCTGTCTGTCTGTTGGCATTTTCTCAAAAATTCTTTTTTCTCCCAATCTGATTTGTAAATCTTTTTGAAACTTGATAAAAAGTATCCTCGGGTTAAAGGAGTACAACTCTGTGTATTAGAATTTCTTTTTGTCATAAACTTTTGTTGCTGTGGCAGCATAAAATGGGAAACATTTCATATAATAAAAATAAGCTCTTTTTGTAAAGCTTTACACAGCCATGAGGTTTTAAATTTTGTATGTAAGTTTGCTTAGGGGTATAAGACTTCAAAGTTGGTTACAATATTTTTGTCCAGGGTTACATTAGATCTTGTCCCAGGTGTACCTACTTTACAAAAAAGAGAGGAAATTGTCTAAAAGATCATTTTAAATTATTCAAGTCAGCCGTGATTCATGAAAGCTAATAGCAAGAGTTATTTATAGATCTTTTGAAACATGAAAAAGCAAATAAGAAAAAGCACCGATTTCTCTGATGGCATTTGACAATCGTGCAAAAGTGAAAATATTTTTGTGATGCATAAAAAACAGATAATCCAGCTCCCATATGACTATTAAGGGCTATTGATGGCTAAACAACATGTTAATCATATGACATCATTGAAATATGTATAAATTGTGTATCAATACAGGTTAAGCTATGGTCAGAAAAATAATTTGAGGAAATAATTGCACCCTGTTTTATCCCAATAGGGCCACGTTTTGATATAAACAAGCACATTTTCAACTGTGTAAATGAAAAGATATAATGCTGTAACAGTCTTTTACTGAATCAAAGGGGGCCTTCCATATCATGTTAGTTCATTAGGGGCGCTTAGAGCAAATAAATATTTGGTTATGTATTGGTTACCCGGAAGGGCACCTTTGATGCTTTACCGTACCGGTTCTAAGCGTCTTTTCAATTTCATAACATTTGGCTTGACATTTATGGCATGTCATAGTCTCACTAAAAAATGCTGCATAGACAATGTGACCAAATAGTAAAGAAAACTTGCAATGTGTATATGTATGCCTATCTTGACTTCCATACATGTAATTTTGTAAATATAAGTAATATTAATATTATTTCTATGTTTTTTCCAATGAGTTTTTTGGGCATGAATATTGCTGTAGGTTTGTACTGTATGCTACAGTTGATTTTACTGAATATGAAAATGTTTTTAGGAGCACAATCAAATTTTTACTGAAAACAAGTTTTGGACCAAAACATCACCTTCATCAATAATATGTATTATATGACATTGTTACCGGTTTTGGATTTCTATATAATTTGGCTCAAAGTAAGAGGAAATATGTAGCATGTTTTTGTGATGATATGGAATCTTGACAAAGACTCCAACATACTAAACTTTGGAATTCAATTTTACTTTTTTCCAAAATTTTGCTGAAAAATATGCATTTTTTCATGATTAATTAAATAAAAAACATGCATAATAATTTCCTCAAATACCTTTTCTGGTATGAATGTAATGCCTTATGTGTCTCGGATCAAATTCAATTGACAGATCTTGAAAATACACAAAACTAAAGTTTTGCGACACATGAAAAAGGGGCCATGTTTCATGCCATAGTGGGAATAAGTCAAGGTGGCTTTTTGGAATCCAATTTGGATTATGTAAGAAACTAAATGCATTTTCATAGCTTGTATATGGTCCTCTATCACCATGCAGAATTAAAAGAAAATTCATGCGTGGGCAGATGTGAGACACCCCCTTTAAATGCTTTTAAACATATTTTATTAACAGCTATCAAATTTAAAGCTTCGACGTTATCATGCAAATCTTGTCGACAAGTCTTTATTTACATCTTGAACGTATAAAAATGGATAACCGAATTATGATTCTTTTAAATGTGATTTATCAGTGTATAAACTTCGGTGTATGGAGTTAAAAACTTATCATACAAACGAGAAGCCATACATACATAACAACTAAGACATAAAGGACAAAACTAATTACCTACATAGTTTTCCTGAGCTGGCTTTTAGAAATACACCGTACACAAATTTAAATCCCCTAGAATTCTAGAAGATAGCTCAATTTTCTGAAACTGTTAAGCAACTACCGAACCTAAATTGAGACACCTAGAACAAAAAGAAAGTTTCCGTATGATAAAATTCAGCGGACATAATTTTTATCTGTATCAAAAACTTTTCATGTGACCTAAAAGTGACATTTCAGATGTATTTTGTCATAAATTTTACTTTTATCTGAAAGAGCAAATTTTCCTATGAAAATTTCAAGCCAAAATAATGAACTATTTACTGTAGTGTAAATATATATTTTTGTGCTAAAATTAAACAAATTGTTGTGGACAACATTCGAGAGTTACATGGAATTTGTCATTTCTGTCTCAATTTTATGTATTTTTCGCTTATAAATAAGAACATAAAAAACTGATAGCATTTCTACACATTAGAATAATCAATCTTTGTATCAAGACATACTTAAAAAAATGAAATTGGAATTTTATTTCCCTTTAAAATTATTGAGATAAACATTCCAAACAATTCTGACAATGCTTTAGCAACAACTTGGCATCGAAGGACACACTAGAGGATTTTGCATTTGACAAAGTATTTTATTATTCATCAAAATCTAAACAGATCTATCGCCAAGATAAACGTTTAACACGATTTGACATTGATTCCGCCAAAATTCCGATTATGTCATATTTGAGGTAATCCAATTAATTAGTTTTTTTCACGTATAACACATTTTCACATGTCATCTTTACCATAAAGATCGTATTAAGGTATATGACCCATCATTAAAAACACCACTTTCTAGCCATGGAACATGCATCAAATTACACACATTTGTAAATACACTTCAAATAAGTTGATTCACCGTGCCGGATTTCAAGATTATGCTCCAGGAAGAAAATAATATACATGTACTAATATCTTTTTACATTATATTCATATGCAAGGGAGGTAATTTTAAACATTTTTGTCAAATATTTCCATAATTATGCATTAATTAAAAATTCTAAACCGTTTAAAATGCTTGTATTTGTATTTGGAATGGAAATATAACACAGTTTAGGATTTACTGGCACTTTTTAAATTTCCCCTCTTGCTCTTTGGTGCTAATGATGGGTTGTATACGTTAAAAAAGAAACACAATGATTTTGCCACAATCGGACGCCAAGAGCAAAAGAGAATATTGTTTAGATGACAATAGTCAATAGGGAACGATTTTATCCAGTTAATCGTGACGTAAATTCGGACAGCAAAATAGTATTTCGTAGGTGTTGTTATAAAATCTCGTAACTACGGCTTGATTTAAGCCGTAGTTACGAGATTTTATATCAACACCGACGGTTTATCAAAACATAACAAATAAACCTAGTCTATTGTTAGCACAACATTCTTTGCCATTAGAGGAGAGGTCTTTTAGAATTTTGAACAGACGGACAGTGGACATTGGCCGATTAAACCGTTCACCAGGCTCCGGTTTCTCGAAAAAAAAAACTTAAGTAAGTTCCCATGCTCAAATCTGAGCACCGTGCTCAAATCGCACGAAATCTACGTGAACTACAATCGAATACCCTTCAACGTTGGAGAGTATTCCTTTAAAGTTGAGCATGTTCTCATGAGTATAAACTTAAGTTTTTTCGAGAAACCGGGGCCAGGACTTCGTCCTCACTGAAGCTAAACGACCAACTATCCTGATCAGACTTCGTGCAGCCATAGCCTGCTTTAACCCATTACCAAATGGCAAAATTTTGGACCATTCCAAATTCAAAGATGTTGCAGACGGCAAATAAAATGAATGAAAACAGTACATTTATCATCATTTTGTATGGAAAATATTGTGGACAAGCAATTTCTTCATTTTTCACAATGTTTTCCATAGCCAGTTTCTTGTGGGGAGTCAAAAAGAGTCACTGTGTGGTAATGGGTTAAATGGGTTAAACCCGTGTTGGTCTGAAGTAATAGACAGAGTCCGCTTTTAATTACTCCTCTAAATCAACCCTTTCCCAACGACAAAACTTATTGGTATTCCAATTTTGAAAGAAGACGTTACAAACGACAAGATTGATGTAAATTAAAATATTGTATATATGTACTATACAATATGGAAAATATTGAGACAAAAGGAGGAAATGCTGATATTAGCATTTTCATATTTGTTTCAATGTTTTCTCATGCCAGTTCTATTAGGGGCGTCAAAAGAAGGTCTTGTTAGGAGAAGGTTAAATATGCACCACGGACTAAATATTGTAATTTCAGTCTAAATCGGTCATGCGACACCATTGCAATCTTGCAATCGCTGTACAGGGTTTCTTTCAAAGTTTAACATGCTTACAATTTCTTTAACCCTTTCACAAACAACAAAATTTTAGGGTCATTCGATTAGAAAAGTGCCGTGAGTGACAAAATTGATACTACTAAAGGTAAAATTTGTCAATGATATAACTATGAAAACATTGAGACAAAAGAAGAAAATGCTGCTTATCAGCATTTTCTTCTTTTGTCTCAATGTTTTCCCATGTATTTTCTAATAGGGACGTCAAAACCAGGCCTTGTTTGGGAAACTGTTAAACTCTACAAAATAATAATGATCATATGTAAGCTGTGAAATGCAATTATCGAATCTGATAAGTATATGAGGCACGAGGCAACATTGACTCATTCCAACTTTGACAATGAAAAAATGTCCTCAAGTCTGTGGGTCCCAGAACCTTGTTGTCATACATTTCCATGTGGTTGTTGTCATATAATACATTTCCATATGGTTTTGCAGTGAGAAACTGCAGCATTATATTCATATCACAAATGTATTTGGGGGATTTTCGTTTAAGTTTTTATTGAAATAGATTTATGCACAAAATACACTTGCTTGTTTTTTTTTCTGTGTGCACGCTATATCATTTATATCACACTGGCCTAACGTACAGTTGCTAAAATCGGAAGATGTGTTCTACTGTACTAAAGAAATCGCTTAGCAGCAGGCAATGTGTTGAGAGGACGTCCCCAATATATTTATATTCTATCCATGCATGTGTCCAATTTCTCATGCTTAAATCTTGACAGAAAGATAAAGCAGTTTAATCAAGATCAGAATATTTTACTCCAAATTATGACGCATTCATTCCAGTTTCCGATTTAATAAACATTCTCCCCACGGAGTGATCGTTCGTTGCTCTCACATATCATCTCTGCAACGGGCTAAATCGACTGGATATCACGAATCGTGGTCTACGAAGGATAAAGTCATGTCATAACTGTTTGACTGTTTCATTTCTCGTATTTCACATTAGAGAAAGAAAATATGATTCTCTTCGCGTCAGAAGTGCTCTCAAGTTTAAATATTTTTCTAATTAAAATGGGATTTTTTCTTCAAACCTCCTTGTTCTCTGTCGTTATTTTTCATAATCTTCAGCAGCCCTGTACAAAGGCGAAATGAAAGAGCCTCTTTGAGAGAGAGAGTTTTATCAGTCGTAAATTAGTCCGCTATATGAATTGGGATATGTCCCATAAACCTACTTGTAATCCTCTCTTACAACCGGTCTGGCATAGTCGTTTAGTAACACGTACGTTTATCGCCTGATCAAATTACCTCTTTGGTAGACGCAAACATGACACATGATTGACATGGAAAAGAATTGACAAGACAATCCTTCGCTACGACCATTTGTAATATAATGGGGCAAAACTACTTATTATAAAGGAAGAGAAAATCATAGAACAGGTATTGATTTGTCAATATACAAGATTCTAGGCAGTCCGGGGACGCCCTGCTTTCATAGAGTTTTGATGAGTGAAGTTAGAGATATTACGACTGACCAATACTCTTGTACCATGCTAGTGTAGTGTTTTGATTCGTTGTTGTTTGTCATATAAAATACCGTGTTCCCGGGTATCACGAGAGAGAGGAGCACGGGACGAGCTTAGTATGAACGTAGACAGATTTATTAGGGATTGAGTTCTGAGCAATTAGCTCTAGAACAGAGAGATGTTATTACGAGAATGATTAAGATCAGAATAGACAATTGTATATAGAGTAGAGAGATGGATCAAGATCAGTTTGAAAAATAGAGTTTAAATAAGATAGTGTTGCGTCATTATGGAGTTTGATGTAGAGATTTGAAATATAGATGAGATAGAGTAAACATTGTGTTGTCTACAAAGGAGTTATTTGTTTTATCATAAAATCCACTATACGGTCACATAGAGAAGACTAACATAATTGGGAAAGAAGCGAGATTATATTACACATTCTATGTGTTTTAGAACGCCTAAAGCACGCAAGAGCCTCTCTTACAACCCATCGTGCGTCCTTATACATGTAAATCGTGCGTCTTTAGAGATCGACGATTTATAAGGACGCACATCAAGTTGTAAGAAAGGTCAATCTAGACAATCTGGGACGATTTGTAAGTCTATGGATGATGTGGATATGTCTGGTTTCATAATTTTGTCTATATTTTTCATCAAATTCTGTATGACAAATGTTGGGTGCTAAGTTTTCGATTCTGCTCTTGAATAAAAAGGTACTCGTTCTTATTCCAAAAATACTTTTTATATGATTGTTTGGGCACCCGTCTTACATTGTACCCTTGAATACGTTAATAAATTGATGCTTGGAGAATTCAACTGAATTGACTACCTCGTAACCCACTACATGAAAAGGAGGCCATATGAAGTCAACCAAATCAATGCACTTTCTATCCTTGACGCTTTCCCCGCCACATCTTTGGAATCTTACAACTTAAAAGATTCTTCAGACAACAAAATGAAGTTCATGAAGTTAAGATTTGAATTCAATCTACAAAAGAAAATATGGGTGCAAAATGAATCAGCATTTTCTTCTTTTGTCTCAGCATTTAATGAAGCAGTTTATGTTAGAGATTTCAAAAGCAGGTCTTAATTGGAAAAGTGATAACGAAGGTTGCGTTAACTGTTGGCTCGGATTCAATAATGGTGTGTGATCTGGAGCGATGAAGATCAAGACCATATTCACTGACGTAGCTGGCCAAAAATAAAGTGTACACAAAACGCATGCCTAATGTATCACGGGAGGTTTGATGCCGGGCTCCATACTGCTGTGGGTAGGTTTTGTGGACATCTCCCAGAATATTTTTGAAAATTTAATGTAGATGCTTATGAAATACATGCCAAATGCCCACCTGGATCCACGAATGGCCATGGTCATTCATTGCGCTTTGTGGGTTTTTGGTAGGTATTTCAATGGCGATTCAGGTGTGTATTTCAAGGGAAACAAAAACAAAAATTCATTTATTATGCCCCCGCATCGATAGATCGGGGCATATAGTTTAAGCGTTGTCCGTCTGTCTGTCCCACTACTTTCCGTCTGTCTGTCAGTCCGAAACTTACATGTATTTCACCTTACACTGGCCTTTTCTCCAAAAGTATTCAACATACAAAGCTCAACTTTGGTATGTAACCTTCTTTCAATGATAGATCTATCTACCTGTTTCATGCAATATGACCTTCCTCAAGGTCATCCATTAACCCTTATCAACCCTTTACTTGAAAACTCAACGTGAAAACTTAACGTGCAACTTAACATTGGCCTTTTCGGGGGCATGTGTGTTTCACAAACACATCTTGTTTTTTTTTTTTTTATTTATTTTTGCGATGTGTATGCAATTGCGTTTTTGCGCAGCGGTTTCTACGCCTAAATGCATATCGTAAGATTTCAGCTAAGGTATACACGGTGGAGATTGTGCATGATGGGATGGGTAAATCTACGGACAAATTTGCCTCCCTTCGGGTAAGAAATGTTGCTATAACTTTCTTATTTCTGTGTCAATTTTCAAACGGTTTGTTGCGTTAAGAACTTAACCCCGCCTTACTGAGTCTTTTTCTTACCCGAAACCTTCTTGTACTTTTTGTAAAAAATAATCTCAACCGACCAGAAAAACGACTAACAATTCAAATCGTTTTTTGGTCGATTGGGACCAATCTCTGGGAAAAGTATGAGGATTCTAAAAGAAGTCATTCAATTGAGGAAAGAGCTCAATTTCTTACCTGAAGCAAGGCAAATTTGTCCGTAGTTGTTATTATTTCGTTTTCTGGTCAGTTGGGATCATTTGTTTTTTTTAAAAAAAGTAAAATGATTCCACAAGTAATTCATATATCTGATAAAAGAGCTCAGTAAGGCGGGGTACATGCATCAAACCTTTTGATAATTGAAACAGAAATTAGAAAGTTTTTGCAAAATAATTGACCAGAATCGAGATTATTATTGTCTGTCCTTGTTATCCATCCCAAGATGCAAAATCTCCAACGTGGCATAGATCATGAGAAATGGTTTGATAGAGTAGTACGTTTTATCCATTGGGTCTGCTCATCGGTTCAAATATTTTTGCATATAATACTTGTACGAGAAACAAATTCCGCGAATTTATCAAACAACCCTCGTATAACTTTTAAATAGTATTAGACTTTCGAGTTGAAGCTATAAAATTTCAATCCATTTGATATTGTCCCAAGCGCTTAACGTTAAGGATGCTTCAATTTGAAAGCTGACGACAACATTCTCATCATTCAACTGGAACATGCATGCATATTAAGATAAATAAAGAAATGCGAGTGTTTTTTTTTCTTCTTTTGACTTACTGTTTCCAAAGCTTCATCACAGCCAAGTGTTCTTTTAGAAAAATGTTATTCTCTTGCCATAGAAAAACACGTTATGCTTGTCCAGACCAAAGGGTAAGAAAATAAATGTTACGAAATTTAGAAAATGTGCATTTTATACAATGAAAATAGTGATAATTTTTTTCCAAAATGGATGTCAAGACAGTTTTTCATAATTGGGATAGGAGTTAAATTCGATATAGATCTTGTAACATCCGGCCTTTTGTTATTTTTGACAGTATGTCGTTTACCTACTAGAATTTCGCAAGTACCCAATATACAAGTCATAAAAGCTGTATGTTGAAAGATTTGGTTACACAACATAATTTAAGGTTCTCACTGCCGAGCAAATCAACTCGATCAAGCCCTATCAAGCGACAAAGTACAGATCGAGCCTTAAAGGCTTAGTTAATCAGGAATGGTGGGGTTGATCGAGCTTGATATCCATAATTCCATAGTTCCGTTTTTTTCCACATATATTTTGGCTGTCAAAAATATTCGTATGCGATTAAGTACAAAATTGATCGGGAAGCGATCGTCTATTGATCGGCAAGAAAAATGACATGAACGAGAAGCGATCGTGTCTAAACATCGAGTGTAATTGGGTTGAGATAGTCATCCAACCGGCACCCGACCTACACTCGAATGTCACAACTTGTAGTAGAGTGACACAGTCCCGACCACATCAAGATCAACTGGACTTCTGCTTCACCTGTCCACCCGATCTAATCGACTGCAGTGTTCGAGCTGTTTGCCATGAGATCGAGAAAATGTCATTTGGTCGCGATTGATGGGGGAATTTAAAAAGCAATCGAGTCGATTTGAACGACAAAGAGAATCTGTCGTTTAAGGTGGTCCACCAATCATTAGATACCAAACAGTTCGTGCATTTTCAGGCATCAGTCATGGCAACAGAAATTGACAATAGCTTTTCTTAGTAAATTTCCGGACGTTATCTGTGGCTACAGAAATTAGCGATGGATTACCTCGTCAATTTCCGTTGCCAAGGATACCGCCAGAAGTTCAAGAAACAAATGATAGGTGATGGATGGAATACCCTAAAAGTTAAAACAAACCTCTGACAGGTTGCCGGATTTCGATCGTGGTCTATTGATGGAAACAGCATTGTAGGTCGATAAACCAGGGCGGGGAATATCTGGCACAACAACAATTCCAGAAGTCAACAATAATTTTGTTTATTATCGATTTCAAAATGGTTTTAAGAAGAGAATTATGGGAAAATCATCGATTTTCTGGATGTGGTTGATCTCTTAACCTATGATTAACTCTATTTAAATATTCTCCTCATGTTTGTCATCAAGCAATCAACGTATGATTATTAAATACATTTGTAAGAACTTTGGCTTTGTATAATCCATGACGACTTCTACATACATAAAAAGCGAATCGTTGGTGGGGAGTCAAAACCTCGTAACTACAGCTTGACAAAGCTGGAGTTACGAGGTTTTGATTCCCCACCGGTGGAATGATCTTTAAGAAACAAACTGATATAAAGTTATTGACCACCAACCAAAATGTTGGTTTGTCGTTTATAACTTTTTTTATCAATCTTTTCTTTTAATAGAAGATATACCTCACCCATCTTACTCCTGACACATGTTTCTATCTTCTCTGCTGCAAACCAAATTCAAATTGATCAGGCTACAATAAAATCATATTAAAAGGAGAAACGCCATTGTTGGTTATTATTAATATATACAGAAACCACTTTCAACAGTCTCGTAGCATGGTTTCGTTTTTATTGTGTGTTTGTTATTTGTCTTTGTTTCCAAACGCTACACACAAAAATATAACTAGGAATAACAATTTTAGAAAATAGAATGTGTAGAGCGCTATTCTGTCCAAAGCCATGGCCACATCTTGCCAGTTGGTCTCAACAGAACAATTTTCATTTTCATCGCCAGGATTGAGACGGTCTTCTTCTGTTTGGTTAGTGTGCCCCAATCCTCTATCGGCTTCAACGTTGATTCCTTTTTCGTGGTTTTTTGACATCTTTCCTCGATGAATTCGTTTTCGGACGTGTTTTTTCACTACAGAAAAGCCATGCTTTATCTTCTTCGTGCATCCGAAGACGTGGAAAAGGACTTTCAGATAGTTCGGTACAGGCGTTTTAGGGCTATAATGGTGAATTTTCGTGGTAAATATGACGGCCATGACAATAAGGGCACAAAACACGTACAGCGAGAATAGCTCATACGTAAGAAAAGCCATCGGTTTGGATGAATGCGGAAGATTCTCATTAATAATGGTCATATAGACCGAAACTGTGAGCAGTACTGTTATAGAATAACTCACTCTCTCCCCGGATTCTGCTGGTAATAAAAACACCAGCGGTCCCAATAGAGCGATTAGTAGGACCGGAAACAATATATTGTAAATTGTATAATCCGGTTTACGTTGGAAAGTATACACGATTTCGTAGGACGGTACACTGTCGTTATTTGTCTTTATTTCATGATCAATTAAATCCCACAGTCCATTGTCAATGTAAAATTCAAAATGATCCTCTTCGGTATTTTGATTCACCGAAATTATTTCGTATTCATACCAATGAAGCTTTATCGAGCAAACCTGAGTGTCAAATGGAAAGTAAGTGATGTCGATCTCACATGATGTCTTGATGGTCCCCATCTGTTGCCACATAGCTTGACCAGTATACTCATAACGGACGGGTACCTGTAAAAATAGAAAAGAGATTTGTCGGTTAAGGTAGTCTATCCCAAATGAGATTCAAGGGACGTAAAGGATCTCTACGGATAAGGCGAGAAATCTCCCTAAAAGGCTCAAATGGAAAAGTCAATTTTCAAAACATGTAAATTGATGATTATTTCGAACTATATTGAAAAATGTATACCCGTGTACAGATAACTCTTGGTTTCTGTACCTACCCCCAAAATTACATTTTCTTACCCCACCGGTATTCATTTAACCAGAATTAAAGTGTCCGTTGATTGGCAAAATTAAACTCTTTTGTCGAAAAAGCACCTTCCTAATAACCAAATATCAAAGTTTCTACTATTTTCAAACATTAGAAGTGTTTTTATTTCGTCTTTGAAATTGGATATTTGGTCCTTTCCGAACTTTACCGAAGATAAAACGCTAAAAGTCCGACTTGAAGTTATGACGTCATTTCGGCCACTTAATGTCGACAAATGGATAAAAACTGTGACCTCGCTTTATGACAGAAAAGTCGCGCACTTTATCTTTGTCAGAAACTTCATGCTCTAGATTGGGGGCGGAGTCAAGCCATTGTATGACGTCAATCCGTGGCAATTTTACGGAAATTGCCGATTTTTTTCTCGAAAATCATCCATGTAACGACTTTAAGAAAAGCAAATTCAACTTTAAAAACAACCGAGTTTGGCGGATCTTTTATAAGACACGTTAATTTAATGATTTTCCTCCAATATACGGTGAAATCAACTGCCTAGCTTGATAGCCTTTAAGTTTTCTATGATTTCATTAGCATGCTTTTTTTTCTGAAAATGTAAGAACAATTGGCGTTGAAATCACAAGCCATTTTTAATTTCGTGCTTAATGGGCATGCGCATCATTGAAACGAGTTTAAAGGCGAAATCTTCCCGCTAAAAATATGGCAATTGGTTTATGAGCACTATTTTGATATACAAGTACATCCCCCACCCTGACCTAGGATTTTTTTTTTTTACCAAGGAAGCCTTTGGCCAATTGACACAACATATGTCAATGGGAAGTTGGGTTAAGGGGGGAACGATGTTCGCCAGTCAAGGGAAGGTAGGTATTCCTCGGTTTTTGGCGGGAAAGTGCGCTTTTAAAGTTGTTTAAATGATGCGCATGCGCAATACGGACAAAACCAAAGCTGCCGTATGACGTCAACACCAGTAATCCTTGTATCTGTAAAAGATAAGTTGGAATAAAAACAAAAAGAACCTTCATTTTACGTCTATGAATACCGGAAGTGTAAGAAAATGAAACCATTTAGGTGTATACAAAAACCAAGAGTTATCTGCACATATGGAAGTTTTTAAATGGCTTAAAATCGGTATTCGTTTCATTTATTTATCTACCTAGCCATGTTTGTTTTTTGTTTCTTAAGTTTTTGAAAATTGACCCATCGAGCTGAGTCTTTTAGGAAGATTTCTCGCCTTATCCTTAGAGGTCCTTTCCGTTTTGATGCCCTGATACATGTATTGTCGAGGGTGTTCGGACTTTAAATGCCGGAAATCACCGTAATTTTCTTTGAATCTTAAAGTTGCACAAGTTTTTTTTTTACATAATGATGATTGTCCAGAATATCTTAAAGAAATTGATGTACTCAACAAATGACTCAATAATTCAAACGCATTCGACTACCTTTAACATTGGGACATCAATTACTGTTGGCAAAACGGTTGAGTACAGAAATGACGTAAATCCAGAGTGTCAATAAAATGCACGTTAGAGAATCACGTGACACAACAATTACAGATAAAAGGTTTGAATGATAGGTGGCAAAACGCCAGTTATTTCTGAATGAGGATGATCTAATAAAAATAATCATCCAATAAAAAGATACTGACTACCAAGTAAAATTTTGGTTGGTCGTCCATTACTTTTATCTGATGTTTTCAAAGGGGGAATGGCACTTAAAATCATGCAAATTTTGCGAGAACTTCGTACGAAATAAATAATATTTATATTATGTATTATGAAAATATGGCCTTTAAATTGCATCTATGCCAAATCTTAGCTTTCTATCTTGTGTATTGGCTAGGATGTCGACGGATTTAAAACCCTATATGTTCCATTATTGTAAATATTATCCCCGGGACAAATATCATGGGGTTTTAAATCGGTCGACATCTAAGCCAGTGCACAAGGTAGAAAGCTAAGATTTGGCATATATGCAATTTAAGGACCATATTTTAATAATATATGTTTATTTTTTTGTACGAAGTTCTCGGAAAATTTGCAAGATGTTAAGTGTTATTCCCCCTTTAAATGATTTAAAATACCGAGCTAACCTTTGACGAATTTCCTTCTTTGTATTAAACCAAATTCTAAATTGTCAAGTAGCCTAAATCATGTTATAGAATTATTTAAGATTATATGTACATGCTTTGTAGCGTGATTATATGGCTTGAAATTATATGAATGCACAAAGAAGTAATTTGTTACTCGTGTGCATCTATAAAATTGAAAATGCAAAAGAATTATGTATAATCTATATTTTCTGAGATAAAATATCTTACCCAATCTTCAAACTCTATAACCGACTCTTTATCGTTGGAGTTGGTGATGAACCAAATTGGTCTCCACACATTCTGCGCTTGCATGTAGATATAAGTGATATTTTCGTATTGAGCCGGGTCCCACATTATCCTTTTGTCCCACCAAAACATGGCGACGGCCAAGCTAGTTGTCATAGTTTCTTCTTTTTCCTCAATTTCTAGTAAAGCATGGATTGTTGCTCCAATAAACACAGGAAATTTGTGTGTTTTGTTGGTTTTAATCCAAGGCCGAATAGCAGGATCATAGTTTGCCTGAAAGAAAAAAAATAAGTACCAAATAGTAATACGTATGATAAAAACATATGTGTTATAACGCTGTTTTTTAAAGAAAACTTCGTTACTGTAGCTTAGAACAAGCAGCAGACACGAGGTTTTGGAAGATAAGCGACGACATGAATTTTCTTAATCCCTAAGACATAAAAGATCTAATGGGGGACACATAACCTTCCTAAGGGACGGGTCTTTGAACACTCTCGATGACATTTAGCACGACTGGGAATCGCATGACACAATATTTCGTATTTCTAAATAGTTATGATGATATATATTTTCCGATTTTAGAAAGGTTTGAAACAGAGAAAGTTTGATAACGCCAGAATGTAAAGAAAATTTTAAAAAGCACACAGTAAAAATATTGACGACTAATCAAATTATTGGTTTTTCGTCAGTAACTTTTTTTATCAGATAGTGTTTAGAAAATCGACAAAGTACAGGAAATATGTAGCGTCAACCCCCATCCTCAATCGTGAATTTTCGTTGCCACGGATGCAGCTCGAAGCTGCTCGAAGTATATAGTATGTAATGATGAAAGGAATACGTAATCAAAGTCGATACAATTTCTATAATGCCTTCTTTTGTTCGCTTTTACATTATCCCACTTTTTTTATTGAAAGTAACATCTAAATGCAAATTAAGGGATGACCTTATAATAATATTTTTATATAAGAAGTAACGTAAATTATATTTAAGGTGGACTTTAAATTTAATAACTCTGTAATGCCTTCAAGTACCGTAGTAATACTGACCTTTACAGAATCTATAAGTCCCTTTTCCACAGAGTAAAAATAGTTCAATTCTTCAGTCTCTGTTGTACATAATGTTGGTATAACAGACACACTTAAAAAGACAAGTATAGACAAAAACATGATCGTAGAAATTGTCGAAGCAAGCGTTCTCCAAATTATTTACCCTTATTATAGAGGGCTAATGTTGGTAATATGACGATATGGTAATTTCAAGTGAGTCAAGATCTGAAAAAAGGTCCTTTGAGGCTTTTGAGTCCAACATGGTTCAAATTCAGTCTGCGTATACACGCAGTCTGATCATGAACCACGTTGGTCTCCAATAGTTTATCCGTGACCTGTAGCAACTGTGAGACAGAAGCATGGATCCTAGTCAGTCGGCTTTTAGGCACAGGCTGATCGTGAAAGACTACTGTCTCAATTGCTATAAGGAACCTTTTATCAAGATCATGGCTCAAATACTTTTAAAGGTATTTTTATAAAAAGCTATCACATTTCAAGCATCATCGTTATCTTGACTATCTTGTTGACAAGTATTTATTCAAAATACAAATTACTCGCCCATAAAAAATAAGGTAGAGTAACGCCGATTAATTGGTTTAAAATCATACATTTTTTAAAGGGTATATGCTAGACATTTCAGTCACCAGACAAAAACTTGAGGACAGCCAGACTTTACTTTGTTGTGAAGTACATTACTTTAATATCTAGGACATTATCTAAATGGTGCGAGTTGTAATTTAAGTTAGATACAGTCCATTTGGAACACCGTGGGCAATTCTGTCGAATTATACCTTGGATGTAAGTTGTGGATCTATTTTCAGACTATGAATTTCTAGAATAGAATAGAACAACAACACAAAATGTTCGTCCGTAACTAATATCAACAATGAAGCGACAATGATGCTGAAATACATTGTTCGTAGATTCCGTGTCCTCTCTTTTTAGAATAATTACAACCTGCAAGTCCCGAAAGTTGCCATGGTTGTTTATTTGGATGACCTCGAAAACTACTATATGAAGCGTAAGTACTTTCGGCTAAGACATCGCATTTTTAAACATTTCTACATACACATACTTCCGAGTCGATGATTCTATCTTCGATGGAATTATCCGAGGTGTTCCAAATGAGATACAGTCTTGGTATAGTAGGTCTTAATGAACTTCATTCGTATTTTTCTTAGACAGACATCATCTAGCCATACAGTTTTGGCAATCTTCATGATATTTCTTGAATGTATATTTTACCTAACTTTATCATACTTTATGTTTAACAACCTAGCATGGGTCCTTTTAATACAGTTAACCATATTTGGTTTGGTATATTCTTTTGTCAGAAAACTAGGGTGAAATATGTACACATCACACTTTTCCAAAACATGATCTTTCAGTGTCCAAAGTTTCAAGTTGCAAAGAATGATAATTTAGGGTACTAGTATATCGTCGGTGGGTAGTCAAAACCTCGTAAATCCAGTTTTTTCAAGCTGTAGTTACGAGGTTTTGACTCCCCACTGACTTTATGGTCCATACAAATTTTCAGGTCGGACGGACAATTAAATCTGTATGAAATATCAAATGATTTAATTTTTCAACATGACCCAAATTTGAATCTTCAGTTATTTGCCCTTTATTATCACAAAACTGCCATTTTCTCAGATTTAAGTGAACATAACTTATGATTTTGAATTTCGATCAATCCGAAATTTAGACACATACGCGTTCTTTTGATTGTCAGGATTTTGTAGAAGTTGCGTGATGACTACTTTATATTTCTTGCTGTTCCATTGAAAACAATGTCAAAGTCAGAAATTATGTAGACTGTAGGGACACATAACTCAATTTTACAATGGTATGATCACGCTGGAATTCACACGACTTTAACATCTTATCACTCCATACATTTTTTTTCAAGAAACATAATGGTGGGTAGTAAATTGTAGATGCGAGAAAGTATGCAAGTCGAAAATAGCTATTTCTATATCATTTAATTAAAGAGCAGATAATTGGTCCGATTTGACACTTTATTGGAATCAAACTAAAATTCACAAGAACAAAATTGCTGCATACGACAGCATAATATAAAGCACGACCTTGTTAACGCCTCTCCTGCATGTTCCAATATTGTGATATACTATTTTGAACTTCCACAGTCACAACATACGCCGGGTTTCTATGACGTGCTAAATGGGTCAAAAGTCTATATAGAGCGTAAATAGACGCATAAATTCTCAACTGCTCGCGCGTAAATTTTATGCGTCGACGCGTAAATGTACGCGTCGACGCATAAAATACGCGTCGTAGCGTATATTTTATGCGTGCACTCTCTAAATAGACTTTTGACCCATTTGGTACGCCATAGGTTTGTGTATGAAGAACCATCCTGACTTACTTTAGGGTAGATATTGGACATCAAATTTTGAAAGGATATGCAGGCATGTGTACGGACAGACGGGCGAACGGACTCGGACAGAAAGTGACCACAATAGCTCCCATTGAGAAGTTCATACTCTAGTGGGCTAATTAGTGATTTATTTATTTCTATGTAACTCTTTATCTTAAGTCAGAAATAAAAGTTAAAAACTAATTTTGATTTTTCTATATTGTTCTACAATTCGGATTTTTAAAACAAGACTTTTTTGTTTTCAAATCGTGAAGGATTTTTTTTCGGTTGGTTCTTTCAATTTTCATATTTACGTGTTTATTGCTGGTATTCATCAAACGATTTTATTGAATAAAAACATTCTAGCCAATAGTACTTTAGATGTCGTACAAACCCCTTTGGACTAGATTCGTAAAATATTTCGGGAGATTAATTATTTTAACATAATATAACATTCATTCATATAATTTCATTTGTGTTCCCCAGGGTCCAATTTCTATAAAAAATTACCAAGGTCCTTTGAGGCGACATTTTAGGTTCCTAGATCGTAATGGCTGTAAATGGTACAAAAAGTCATAGCAGATAGACCTCTTTAAAAGGTGAACTCAATTACATTGAAATGGCATTGAATCTAGCATGTATACTGACAATATTCTAGCGTTTTTCGTTAAATATATTTTGTAAATCCGTGTATCCGTATGTTGCTTTAAATTATGCACGGCTGGCTTTTAAAAATATCGATTAGTCAATGTTTCCAAATTATGTAATTCATAGAACATCAAAACGATAGAAAATTGGCAATTGTTATTTAGTTAAGGGCACCTACATCCTATTTAGCTCCATAATATACAATTAAATAGTACGCTTGCGGTCAACATTTTTGTAGAAAAGTTTTAGCGATTCAAGAGTAGTTTTTCCACCAAAATCTGTGTTATTAGGGGGTGAGCTAATATAGGGTTAATTCACGTTTTTTCGGTCGTTAACATTCTCAGAGGCCCAGAAAATGCGTTTTCGCCTGAGAATGTTAACGACCGAAAAAACGTGAATTGAGGCTATTATTGCATAAAATATGAAAAATTTGCAAAGAAATGTCATAAAATAAGACGAATAACTAAAAAAAAACTTTGTTGAAATTTAGCCACATTTTCCCGACATTTGACTTGACATATATCGGGTGTGTACGATATCCATTACACAGGCCGTTAGTTTTTCCTCATGTAGCTATGTAATCAAATTTTATCGCATTTTACTGGCATAATCTTCATTTTAGTTGGCGACATTGTAACAATTCGACTAAGTTTTCTTTTGGAAACATACTCTGGATATCCTAACGTTCATTTCAGAGCGAGAAATGATAAAAAAAGATCGGAACTTCAGAGGTGTATCTCTGGTTCGTTTCGGGCTTTCGTCCATTTCAATAAAAAACAAGTTGAAAATGGAATACTGCAGTAACTTAAACAAGAAACACATAGGCTTACCACCACATCTGACCTAGACCATTCTCTTACAATAAAATAAACAACAACTAATTTCTAATCCCTGTGCTATCCTTCCCCGACATCGAACTCCACTTTTAGTTGAAAATCCGCCAGCTGCCCTTCTGTTTACTTTTTGATTCCAAGAAAACTACGTCACTATAATTATTACGTCATCAGATATGGATACACTTGGAGATAACTAATTTACGATTTATGAGGGTATAAAGGAGGTCTTCCAAGATTTTACATAGCGGAAAAGGGAAATGACAAAATTTCGGCTTTATTTTCAATTTTCTGAATCACTCACAACAAATCCCCGATCAAGGATATTTGAGTGCAAAGCCGGTCCGATATCGCACGTGAATCTCCCGATTAACGACCGGTTTTTCACGATATCGGCCCGATTTCTTCTCGTTATTCAATGCTGATTAAGTCTGAAAAGACATATTTTATGCTATAATACATTATATACTATCAAGTCATAAACAAATTTTACCGATTATTTACCATTGGGATCATAACATATTTTGCCGTACATATAGTTAATATAACTATGATACATGTACATGTATGTATTAAGCACTAATGAGATTCATGAGACGTCGGGATTATTCGAGCAACATCAAAAATATTCGGCGGTGGTATTTTCTGAAACAAATTCATGCTTGTAAAAATATAGAAAATTCAAAGAAACGAAGAAAGTGTTGTTTATTTAGCAAATACGAGGGGTGTTCGAGAAGTTAAGAGGTATTTTAATAACACCGATGATATTCTTCCTGTCCTGCTCGGTTCGCTGAACCAGTATCGGGTTGGTTCGTCAAAAAGAGGTTTTTTTTCAATCAACATCCATTTCGTGGTATGTCACGGCTTTTGAATTAGACCACCTAAATGTTTAAGTTTTGGAAGCAGTTCTTCTTCTTTATACAATAGAGCCATACATCAGAAAGCTAAGACAGGCCACAGTGTCTTCCAAGATATATTAGTGGTCACATTTTTTCACAAAAACTATCGTGACAAAAATTTAAAAAAATGCTAATTTTCTTCTTTTGTCTCGATATTTTCGAAGTTGTTTCCCTTGTTTAATTTCAGGACAAAAAAAGGTTGATATCCTGTTTTTATTCGGGAGACAGGGCGGGGCTTAGTAAACGGTTCATTCCATTTAAGATTGGGAGAAATAGCCTTCTCGATTAGCGGTAATTCGTCGGTATTGTTGCAAAACATTATAACCACAGCGTGAATCAATCTGTAGCTACAAGGTTTTATGACAACACATTTTACAATCGCGCATTGTTTCAATTTGAAATAATTATGTTCATGCTCGTTTCGCACGTTTTTTCTCTTCTATCAACCAATGTATCGAGAAGTAAACTCGTGGAACAACCTCTTTATTAAGCCACACCCTGTCAGGTGAATAAAAACGGAAAAATAATTATGTAAACATAATTTATATATCACATTTGCGATTTTCAAGATAAACTATTCAACTTCATATTACTTGATATTTTCGCTTTTCAGCAAAAACCTCGTAACTGCAGCTTAAAACATGCTGCAGTTACGAGGTATTTGTTGAAAAGTAGCGATATGTCACAGGTCTATTACATCGTGACATACCGTAAATGACAAAATGCTATAGCAGGGATAATTACGACAGTAAATGGACCTAGATTAATTAGTCAGAAATGCACAAAATGACACAAATATTACTATGGACCAGGGCCGCGTTTTACTAACATAAAAATTATATTTTTGCAAAAACCTTGTAACAACACATCTGATTGAACGAGAAATAATAACAGTGATTATTCGACCAATCAGATTTGTTGTTGTTTTAAAAATGTTCGTAAGTTTGTTTGTAAAACGGGCCCCTGAATCATAAAAAAAGCTAATAACAGAGAACTATTAAAACACAACAGGGCAACAATGGCTAAAATAAAAGATATTCTTTAAATAATGTGAATTGATAGGGCCATGCATACAATATCATTCATTTGTATTTGCATACAGTCTGACGATGGCTTATTTTTTGGAGATGATGTTGCTAAAGATAAGCAAAATCCGAGATTGAACGAATGCAGAAAATTAACAAATTGATATACATGTATATGATTATTGATTTCAAAAACTTTGTGTCCTCGGTCCATTTAAACTTCATGAACAATTTCATCTTAATCTTAAATTTACAGGAAAAGTAATCTAACTTCAAAGTAAAACAAATGCTTCTCGTGTCAATTTACCCCACCCACTTTGTTAGCCATTGTCTCCAAAAACAGATTCATTATTTTGTTTATCACATGATGTCACATGCAGAATACTGACAACGCCAATATTCATTTTTATACCCTATCATTGACAATTACTCGTACGATTTGGTCTTTTCGTAATTCCGGTAATACAGAGTTGTCGTTCCTGCGGGACGGTATGTTTACTTCTATTTGCCCGTAGGACAAGCGGCAACTTTAACATTTTCATCAAATCAATGAGTAATTAAATGAAAATGATTTTTATTGTAACTTGATAATGGAATCTAATAATACCTCTGCACTTTCCATAATTTTCAAACCATTCGGAGATAGATAACAAGAAATCTCCCACAATCCGATGATAGGTTATCATTGAAAATATTTTTCCCTGCATCTTCGCTAGCCAAGGTTGAACCCACCTACGTTTGTATTCACCCTTGGCGGATTTAGTCCGATTTTCTTGAAATCGCGAAGTGCCGCCTAGCGGTTGTTTTGCTGGTTGTTTACGTCCATTATTGATGACGTCATTAACGCGCCTTGTCTTTCGCGTCATACGTGATGCGGGTTATGTAAAATTAGCTGCTTTTTTGGTCCAATTGTCGAAAGTACAATGATTCGTCGATTAGAGTTAGGGAATTCCTTTCTATTGCAGTGAAATTCTTAGGAAAAATCGCCTATCTTCGCGTTTTTGAGTTGCAAATGCAATGCTTTTTCCCGCCCGTTGTCATGATTTGGTTACTCATAACAAATGTATCAGTCGACAATCTGATTGGTTCCAGCGAGACCTCGCTGGAACCAATAAAAATGCTTTCCAGGAGACCAAGAAAATCGGACTAAATCCGCCAAGGGTGAATACAGAAACGACGTTACGTCGTAGATGTCACCCTTGGCTTGCGAAGATGTTTTCCCTGTGGAGTGCCTCAAATCAGGCCAGTGTCGATTTGTGACGTCATGCCTTTGGGTTACTTCCTCTAGTAATATGACGTCATAGAAATGAAAAGAGGGGCAACTTTGGGGAAAAGAGAAACATGCATATATACATGTACGCTGTGAACGAGTTTTTTCCAAACGAAAAATCTGTAATAATTATTGTTTGTAAGAACATTCCGCTCCACACGGGTTTTCACTGTCGGAAAACTATTTCTATCGAAAACAGAATAATTGACTGCTAAAGCACAAAACATATTGAGGTAAAAGGTGATATTTCTGACTATCATCAAATTGTTTCCTTTTTCTCAATGTTTTCCAAACAATCTACTGAGGTCAAATACGGGACTTTAATACTAAGAAAAGGGTTTAAACATTTGAAGAATTCGTTATTAAATGTGCCGAAAAATATGGTCCTTTCTAAATTAAGTCATGCTAATTGTCAGAATGATTCAGATTTTGCTATAAATTGTGGGCATCAAAACAAAGAATTGGTAAGGAAAGGGTTAACAAAATAAACCATCATTTCAAATTTAATACAAATTTGAAGCAGGCCGTAGACTATGATACGTAGATCTACTAAGAAGAAAAGTTTGGCGTAGATTGCAGAATAAGAAATATTGAGGGAAAAGCAAAGTCAGCATGTTTTTCTTTTCTCTCAAAACTTTGCTATTTCGGTCGAGTAGATCTATGTAATTCATTATTTGTTTATTATTTAGCGTTCCCAAACAATTAAGGCCTGGTTTTGATGAATATTACTTATATATAAAGAGAAGATACTTTAAAACATTTTGGCAAAATTTAAGAGCATCCTGATAACCAGCATTTTCTCCTTCTGTCTCAATAGACTAGATCTACTTTGATATGTAAGCGTTTAGTGTGTTGTGACTATGTTGTGATGGGATTTCTCTTTCTTCTCTTCGCCGAGGTTCCTCTATTGGAATCTCCCAACGATCTACGCGGCTTGGCTAATACTGTCTCTCAGACTCGGACACGTATGCCCAGGCCAGATATGATGTTTGGTTCTAATTCTTGCGACTTATTACACGAATCCAAGCTCTTCTTGTATTTGCCTCTTTCGATAAAGCTTGTGCAGTTCAAAAATTCCAATTCTATCCGCAAAATTGTGTCATTCATAAATGCAGTAGCGGTTTATTCCCACTGACAGCGCTTGTTTACATTGACACCGGAAGACGGCATACCGTCCCGCATGAACGACAACTCTGTCACGACGGAATTACGAAAATCCGGAATTCTAACACGAAAGCATATAAATCGATAAAAAGGTCTGGTGTAATTGCATATATAATTGTCATATTTTTCTATAAATTTC
This sequence comes from Fragum sueziense, assembly GCA_963680895.1. Lineage (NCBI taxonomy): Eukaryota > Metazoa > Mollusca > Bivalvia > Cardiida > Cardiidae > Fragum > Fragum sueziense. The sequence goes on from OY804604.1 coordinate 11,199,477, forward strand.
GTCGCGTTATTTACTCTCCTCCAAACAAGACCATGTCGATTTTTACGACTCTTGTAGAAAGGGCTTGTTAAAACATTCTCACGGTGTATAGTCACGTGACTCAGAATTTCCGACAATCTTCAATATCCTTTTTAATACTTGACCAATTTGAATTCGGTTTGAAGCAGAGAATGTGGGAAGATGTCAGGAATGAGATAGACTTTTGGTTTATCTTCAATAACTTTTTTATCAATTGAATTTTCAAAAATCAACCACGTCCATCTAATGCGTGACGTCTGTCCACATTCTCTGCTTCAAACCGAATTCAAATCGGTCCAGTTTTTACAAAAGTATTGAAGTTTTTTTGATGATATTGTATCACGTGATTATCCACTGTGATTCTGGCAAGAATAAGTATTTTCTCCTGTTGTGTCGTCTGAAGCATCTTTAAGATAAGAGTAGCCAAAGATTTTTCCGTTTGTGAAAGGGTTTATGCGCTGATAGAATATGCTACATTTTACACCCTATTACTGGCAATTACTCACGGAAACATAATCGAAATCAAAGTGCTGAGAGCACTGTAATTGGACGTCTCTGATTGATTGAGCGGGATTGTACATGAACGAAAGATATTTTATTCATTCTTCTGTGTTTAATTCTATAAGATCGGTTTCGGAGATACGAAATCGGCTTTAATACCAGAAAACCCTTCTCAGGCTTCAAATTGATTTGATTGCCGTTTCAAGACAACTGATTTGTCGCTATGAATAATCACTATTAATTTGATTACCAAATTCAATTAAGGCCATGCGATTAGCACTTTTGTCTTCTTGTTTCGGTTTACTATGAGTATTGTCGTCAGTTATACTTTTCATTGATTTTATAAAGTACGCTACAAAGCAATTTATTCAAAATGTAAGCCAACGCGCTACATAAATGAAAGCCGCGATAGCTAACTTAGCAGAGCACTCACCTTGTACTCTTTACACATGTTATATCCGGAAGTCCCTGGGTTCGAATTCTACTCAGACATTGTTCTTTTTAATCATCTTTTTTTATACGCCGCCGGAGGCGGACGTATATTGGCGTCATCTTCTCCGTCTGTCCGTCCGTCCATCCGTCCGTCCATCCGTCCGTCCGTCTGTCCGTCCGTCCGTACGTCCGTCCACTTTTCTTGTCAACGCAACTCCTCCTAAGTTTCTGGCTGGATCTTCTTGAAACTTGGTCAATGTTATCACCTCTATTGGTAGATGTGCATGAAGGAAGGATTTTATGGTTCGTTGATTTTTGCCAGAGTTATGACCATTAAAAACTTAGTCTCTGGGGCTTATTGAAATTGCAGCCTTGTCAACGCAACTCCTCCTAAGTTTCTGGCTGGATCTTAATGAAACTTGGTCAATGTTATCACCTCAATTGGTAGATGTGCATGAAGGAAGGATTTTATGGTTCGTTGATTTTTGCCAGAGTTATGACCATTAAAAACTTAGTCTCTGGGGCTTATTGAAATTGCAGCCTTGTCAACGCAACTCCTCCTAAGTTTCTAGCTGGATCTTAATGAAACTTGGTCAATGTTATCACCTCAATTGGTAGATGTGCATGAAGGAAGGATTTTATGGTTCGTTGATTTTTGCCTGAGTTATGCCCCTTAAAAACTTAGTCTCTGGGGCTTATTGAAATTGCAGCCTTATCAACACAACTCCTCCTAAGTTTCTGGCTAGATCTTAATGAAACTTGGTCAATGTTATCACCTCAATTGGTAGATGTGCATGAAGGAAGAATTTTATGGTTCATTGATTTTTGCCAGAGTTATGCCCCCTTAAAACTTAGTCTGTGGGGCTTACTGAAATTGCAGCCTTGTCAACGCAAGTCCTCCTACGTTTATGGCTGGATATTAATGACACTTGGTGAATCACCTCAATTGGTAGGTTTGCACGAAGGAAGGATTTTATGGTTCATTGATTTTTTCTAGAGTTATGCCCCCTAAAAACTTAGTCTCTGGGGCTGATTGAAATTGCAGCCTTGTCAACACAACTTCTTCTAAGATTCTGACTGATCCTTATGAAACTTGGTGGATGTTATTACCTTAATTGGTAGATGTGCATGAAGTAAGGATTTTATGGTTCATTGATTTTTGCCTGAGTTATGCCCCCTTCAATCTTAGTCTCTAGGGCTTAATGATATTTCAGTCTCGTGAACGCAATTCCTTCCAGGTTTTTGACTGGATATTTATAAAAACCTTTTTGTGAACACAACTTTTTACAGGTTTTTGTGTGAATATTTATAAATCCTTGTCAATGTCATTTTTTTTGTCTCAAGTTTTATAAGTGGCGGCGTATATTGTGACCATGGCACTCTTGTTCGACTTCTATCTCCACCATCGTTGGCGAAAAAACACCGCAGTGATTTAGAATCGATCTTAACACAAATTCAACGAAATAAAGTAATGAAACGCCGATCATTTACATACAATTCCGCTCAATCAATGAGAGGCGTCTAAATATAGTGCTGCAAGCACTTTGATTTTTATTCCTGTTTAGAGTAAAAAAAGAAGAAAAAAACACGGTAGCAGTTTTCCCTGGTTGTGGTTACAAAACAAATTCAATACATACTTTTCCTGAAACAAAATACCAGATGAATTGGAGCACCTAACCATGGATTCCTCATACCAGTACTACCGCAGCATCCTTACATCTACAGATGTGCATAAAAAGAAGAAATTGGGAACGTGCCGTCGGGAAAATGGCAGTGGAGTACAATAAGCAATTTAAATCTTCATATCATTATCAACGAAAATTTGAGAATAGCAATGTCCCTATCTGTAAACATATTCATACGATCATCCAGGTACCATCTGTTGCAGACCCATTGCTTCATCTTCTTAGCTCAATACACGTAAACGGGTCTCTTAAACGAAATAAATACAGATCGCTGTCACTTAGTCTTATACTAGTAATAATCATTGTTGTCATGATCATCGATCAGTATGTAAATAGGTCATGATACTGTCGAATATCAGTGATACAGATGCTGGAGAAAAAAACTCGTAAGAGCAACTATTTTTCTGAATAGGTGGATTTCACTAGTGTCTCATCTGAGGCTGTTCAGATGGAACCCCGATTTGTCATCGAGTCGAACCCGAGTTGCGAAATGAACTCACTCCCCGATAATCAATTTCAAAACCCTGGTTCCAAAGTACGTCTCGTGGAAACCCTGTTCCTTTAAATATGTCAAAGACTTAAACAACAATGATCAAAGAAAAGGAACCTATCATACACAATACGTGCATTAAATTGGGTAATCATTCTAAAATGTGTGTTTTCAGTAAACACATCAAGAAAAACAAACGTTTTACAGAAGAAATAATCCGAACTGGTTTTGAACCAACGGCGTTCCCAATTTCAAACTGAAAAAAGGTTGCGAGGTTAATCCTTTCCCGTTTGAGCTATCGCTGCTGCTGATGATATAGGGTGTCTGTTTACATTATAACCATAGTGTATGCATGTATCGCTTTCTAAAGATCTTACCCTTTACACAATAAATATTACGAAAGTCAAAAAATTACAAGAAAATGATTAAATCGAAAAAAGATCGTAAAGTTGGTTAAGACGTGGCATGAATTGAATCGGCCAATGAATCTTATAGTATTTGTTAGAGAACATATAGAAAGTAGGAAAAGATACGACAGTTTTCCTGTATGGTCGCAAAATCTATTTTGAATTTTGGTCAACTGGCAATTGAGTCTGAGAAAGGGTTTTTTGGTAATGAAAACCCATTTCGCCTTTTCAAAAGTGGTTATAAGAATTGTACGTCCTTTCGGACGTCCAATTAAAAACGGCGGTTGTTATAAATAGGTAATGTTTTTCATTTTTGTTACACTTAAAGCGCTTCTAAGCTTTATGTTAATAGTGTTGTTGGTGTCACAGATAACACAGGGTATCATTGTGACAAATCATATTAGCAGATTACTCCAACAATCGAATTGCCACCGGGACCATTTCGTAAAGTTCATATATTTGATTGTCTTACAAATTATTGTATTGAAATTGTGAAGTATTGAAATATACTTGAAAACACAACACGTTTGTTTACGTGTAGTAGTGTTTACAAACGTATATTTTTAAATGCATGCATGAATTATTTGTTGGAATAGGTCAATATAGATACGTTAAAAACTTTTTGACCCAGGCTAACATTAGAATGGATATTATTATGCGATTAACGTCATGGGGGTCGTTGATTCCAGCCGGATACACACACCTGACTTTAGTGTTTAAATTACTAATGCAACCATGTGTAATACTTAAGATAAGATTCATTCGCCTAAATACGCAGCATGTGACGAGTTTGTCTTGTCCACGATCTCAATTTTTGTAACGTTGATACATCTATATAACTTAGTTAACATGTGCACCATTGGTACCTCGTAATGTCTATCAGCATCTTGATATATCTGAACTCTCGTCATACAATTCAAACTTAGTACAATCAAATACATATATGTGACCACCACGCAAAAACAAACAATGGAAAGTCCTTGATTCTGATATAACCATTAGTTACTACATCATCCTTTATGCCATTATATGAAACAAAATCATCTAAGAGCACTTGTAGTAATAACTTATAACTAAAAACAAAATACATATCATGACCATACTGGTATGTGTATACATAAAAAGAGTCTATTATAGACGTAGAGTATCTTGTCCTGTTAATTATGATTACCTGTTTACAACAAGCACGTTCTGTCGGTCATTGCCATGTTTGTTGTAAATGATAGTATACATTTGTAGAATAACAACGTTTAATTGCTTTTATTTTGGTAACGCCAGGGTATATTGTCTTGATAAAAGAATATAAAGTAGACATTCGACAACATTTCATTTGAAGTGATTTTAGTTGAAAGATTTTGCTGTTTGTGGAAGCTATGGGGTTATATTTAAGGAGAAAGTATTCAGACATGTGGCCATCCCACGACATTACAAAATTTTATAACGAAGCGCTTTATGGTGGTTTCTGCATGAGTAATTACTGTTTATAGAGCGTTTTTAGCGAGCCGGGACTTTATGTCCGGGGAGGTAATGGTGTCGGCGTCGCTTCGGCGTCGCGTCTGCGTTCCGCTTCCGCCTAAAATCTTGAACATGGAATTTATCTTAATAACTATTAGCGATAGAGCCTTTATATTTCACACACATATACCTCCTGCCAGGACCTTTCATTTAGGGCCATGGCCTTTGACCTTGTAACCTTAACATTTGAGTTAATTTGTTTTTGTGAAAGCTTCCGTATAGGCGAGCTACATTGTCTGCGAACATTTTATTATTTATTAGGACACCGTGTATGTACATGTACTGATAATTACAATACCATACTTATGATATAGAACGTGTACAAAGCAAAATTATCTAGGGTATTTTTGTTTATTTGTTTATATCTTAACTACAACTAGGTTTTGAACGAAACCGATGATACATTTCAAATATGAAAATAAACGGAATTTACACTGACCACGACAACAATCATTATTATTATATAAAATGTGTACAAAGCAATTCTATCTAGAGCAACTGCAATTTCAGGCCAAGTCATCTCATCTTGATGATTTTCGTTTCCAGTGTCAATTTCTATTTCATCAGCATTGTAGAAATCACATTCGTCCTTATTAAGTGTATTTTCTTTATTTAAATCAAGATTCAATGTTGTATTATCTCTTTGCTCCATTTGGGTTGTGTCAATTCGAAATAGACGCCTTCCACCATCTCGAATAATTGAATATACCCTCTTACAGACCCCGCAACATCTGAACAAATTTATGAAAACAATCAAGGACCTTGGTACCTGGATATTTGGATTGTAATGGTATACTTTTGTGGTGAAAATAACCACTACAACGATCAGGGCACAAAACACCTCCAGTGAAAATAGTCCATAAATCATATAAGCCATCGGCCTAGAGGAGTTTGGTAGATAATCGCTTATAATGGTCATATAGACCGAGACTGTAAGGAGTACTGTTATAGAATAACTCACTCTCTCCCCACATTCTACTGGTAATAAAAACACCAGCGGCCCTAGTAGAGCAATCAGTAAGACTGGAAACAAAACATTATATATAATGTAGTCCGGCTTACGTTTGAATGTATACATGACTTTATATGATGGCATCTTAAGTTCGTTTGTTACAACATCATAGCCAATTAATTCCCATAATCCATTGTCCTTATAAAACTTGAAGCGTTCAGAGTAGTTTCTGTCAATATGAAGGGCTATCACCTGGTATTCGTACCAATGCATATCAACGGAGCAGACTTGTTTATCAAAAGGGAAGTAAGTTGTGTCGATGGCACATGATGTTTTTATGGTATTCATCCGCTGCCAGAAAACCCACCCATCACAGTTGCACTTTATTGGTTCCTGTAAGGAAGAGAATGTCTATCTAGGAATATATTTTATTACGGCTTTAAAATTCAATATAAGGAAAATTGGCTGAATGTCGTGTTTACAAAATTTGATCTGCTAAAATAGTACAATCTATGGCAAGAATGGGTTATTCTTTAGTTATTTGCAACAGAAAAGTATACTAAACCCTGTGTGTGGGAAGTCAAACACATTTTAGAATTTAATTATAGAATTCGGATGAATGTACTGTCCGGATGCTGTTTCCTTTATTCATAAATGTGTATTTTCTATAGGAAAATCAATTTGAGTGTGTGGACTTAACTTTGATTTAAATATGGGTTATCATGTTGTTCGTTCATTTTAAACATTCATAATGTTTTGTTGTTGAAATGTGGTGTTACGTATATTGCTTCCCAACCTTCTTCCAGCTTTGTAGACTACCTACTTCCTTAGCAGCATAAACTAGACTTGTCCATTTCAAGTTCAAAGAATACAAGTGCAACAGAAAGAAAAGCCTATATAGTTACGACATTTACCAATGTAATCGACTGCATTTTAAAAATATTACATGTGGGCATAACTTACCCAATCTTCAAATCGTACAACGGAATCCCGGTCAACAGAATTCGTTATAAACCACAATGGCCGCCACACGTGTTTCGCCTGTATATAGATATATGTGATGTTCTCATATTCGCTAGGGTCCCAGTATGTCTTGGCATCTTCCCAGTGCATTCCTATCGCCATGCTTGTTGTCATTGTTTCACCTTTCTCGTCTATTTCCAACAAAGAGTGAAGCCAGAATTCTACAAACACTAGAAATTGTGACGTCTTCAATTGTTTTGGAGCAATCCAAGGTCGAATACTCGGGTCGTAGTTTTCCTACAAATAAAATATCAATATATGATATGTAAACAATATGAAAGCGATATAGCTAGATTAATTAGTAAATCCGAAATTGCCGTCTTTACAAGACCAACCCAAAGATCATATGACTGATTCAAACATTTATGTTGTTCTTCCACACGAAATTCCGTCTGTATGTCGTATGTGTTCTGAAAACATGTGGGATGAAATGAGACATGTACTGTCATTTCCATCGATGCAAAATTGCAAAGTGACATTCATAAACGATATTCTTACTCATGTTGACCGGACGACGACAAAATGAGCTAATCTCGGACTCTCATGATAACTTTAGTGTTAAAGGTCTTGGAGCCGAGATCAGCCATGGTCTATCACTCGACAAAATATATTTCATACGATATTCATATAATTGCATAAGATTACTGCTGCAATCATAATGAGAAGCGTTCGTTACAGTTTTTCACTGTAATCTGCCACCATTTTGTAAATAGTACGATACAGTCTATATGGTTCATGTTATTCTACTTCATTGTTTCATTTTCTAATTATTGATCATTTGTAAATTATTTATAAATCTCCGCTAGGAGAAATAAAGTGAATAAATAAATAAATATATAAATCAATAGAGAAAATATTAATAATAATAATAATAATAATAATAATAATAATAATAATAATAATAATAATAATAATAATAAAAATAATAATAATAATAAAAATAAAAAAAAATAATAATAATAATAATAATAATAATAATAATAATAATAATAATAATAATAATAATAATAATAATAATAATAATAATAATAATAATAAAAATAAAAATAATAATAATAATAATAATAATAATAATAATAATAATAATAATAATAATAATGATAATAATAATAATAATAATAATAATAATAATAATAATAATAATAATAATAATAATAATAATAATAACAATAATAATAATAATAATAATAATAATAATATTAAAAATAATAATAATAATAATAATAATAATAAGAAGAATAAGAATAATAATAATAATAATAATAATTACCTTGATAGAGTCAATTAGCCCTTTTTCAACAGAGTAAAAATCAACATCTATTGTAGTATCGTTGCAGTAGCATCCACAAAAAAGCCATAGTAATCTGACTAGAAACAGATACACTTTCATTTTATTGTCTTGTACCTGCTACATACCCACATCTCAACGATAAATGTAACTCAGCGGTTAATGTCTACTAAGTACTACACTAGTGTTCTCTGTTATTAGTTTCATTTCAAGCTCGCATATCGGATTTTGCTCAACCTCTATGAAATAACGCAACCCATTTGTTGACAGTAAATGCTTTTACACATTAGAAAATATTACATCGTTGGCAGTAAAGTTGATTTACGAACAGGCACAATATCTTGTACCGTGTTATATCTAGTGGGTACTGTTTAGACGGAGTATAATCACAAAATTTAACCCAGGGTATAATGTCTTCAAAAATATTGTATCCGCATTGAAATGGCAGGGCAGCGAAGCCTTTTTAATGAACAAAACTTGGTACAGTAATTAAATGATATAGATTCTTTGTTTGCTTATATTGTCTAAAGAGACTGTGTATTGGTCCAAGATTTAGTACACTATGTCGGAATCGAAAAGACGTACGTTAGAGAAGACGTGTCAGTAATTACTGATTTATTTTAGTGTTTCGCACGTTTGTATGAACCAGTTCGTAAATGCATCTTTTATTTTGCCAGATAATCAGAGCTCGGAATAAATATGCCCTATAAAGATGACCTTTAAAAATCTTGATCATAGTGATCTACATTAAATGTCACATCTATATGTCAAAGCTATATAGGGAATTATTACATTATTAATAGGGTCCCAGACTAATAGGTAGGAAATGGAAAAATGTCAAAATATATATACACTAACATTAATTTTAAACAGAAATGCTTGCAATTATTATTTTATCTCGGGAGGACGGTAACTTCTCAGAACTTGCCTGAAATCAAACAAAGTTAAGTACAAGTATGCGCCCTGTTCACCTGGAGAATGTGTAAGACCTTTATCAAATTTGATTCACCTCTCATTACCGAAGAGTAAACGTTTACTACCAAACAGAAACCAAAACATTCTAGTTTCTTGTTGCGAATAAATTGAACTATATCGTATAGTCCAGCAGCATTAACTCGGGACATCTGCATATTTAATGACCCCACTTCGACGATGTTTTGTTAAGACGCTCAACTAACGGACTTAACACGCGAAAATTAAGTTGTTCCGGCTTAATTTGGATGAAGTATACTCGTATGCATGAAATCAGACATTCCAAACGCAAAATATAGCAAAATAACGGAAAAGCGCGAAAGCATACACCAATTAGAGGCGTACCAAGTTCCAAGCCCAAGATTTCAATAAAGTGCTGGTAATAAAAACACCAACGGTCCCAATAGAGCAATTAGTAGGACAGGAAACAAAATGTTAAAGATTATATAGTCCGGTTTTCGTTTGAAGGTATAAGCGATCTTGTATTTTGGAATCACAAAGTCGTTCGTTACAATATCACAGCTGATTAATTCCCATAATCCATTGTCCTTATAAAATCTGGTTCGTTCAGATACGTTGACATCGAGATGTCTGGCGATGATTTCGTACTCGTACCAGTGAAAATTAACGGAGCAGACTTAAGTAAGTTAAGTCGATCGAACATGATGTTTTTATGGTACCCATCCGCTGCCACATAGCGCCGCCATCATAGTAATATTAGATAGGTACCCGAAAAGAAAAAGATACTCTAGGAATACATTTTAAGTACCAAGTTTTCTTCCCGAAAAATTGAACCATCTTTGTTGTGGTTAAATTAAATACTTGATATGAGTTTACGCTTAAGCTCTGATCTGTAGGTCAATTTGTTCTAGCGAAATCTTTGGTTGACCTTCAAGTAATTCCAACAAAGGATGCGTTGCAGCAAGGGTTCAAAAATAGTTTTTCTTTAAATTCTGTTAATTGATAGGATTACATAACATCTTTAATTTGTATGTGTAAAAAATATGTTTGTGGTTTATTGTTGGAGATAGTGGCTAACAAAGTGGGTGGGATAGATGGGCGTGAGAAGCAAGTTTTTACTTTGATGTTAAATAACTTTTTCCGTATACATCAGATCGAATTGAAATTTTGCAGGTACTTTCAATGTACTATGGCCAGAACGTTTTTTTGAATCATTAATCATGTACATCGGTTTGTTGATTTTCTGTATTCGTCCTTCTGTCAATCTCAGATTTTGCTTATCTTTGATGCACTAACTTTACAAAACTATCTCTACAGCTTTTCCTTATGTTTGAATTGACATGATATTTTTTGAACCTGATTCTATATGATGTAAATAAATAATTGCAACTTTTGGTTATAGATATATGTTACGTTTCCATGTATGGAAGGGTTCCAAGTTATTTTGTCGTCCCACCAATATAAAGCGATCGCCATGCAAGCAGTCATGGTCTCTTGCTTTTCGTCTATTTCTACCCAGGCGTGAAGCCAAAATTCTACTTCCACACAAATTGTGAGGTCGCCCATTTGGTCCCGCCAAAGCATGGGCGTCTGGTCGGGTTGCAGTTTTCCTACAAATAGGATTTTAAAAAATAAAACGTCATAAAAACAAAATCGCAATATTCATTCGTATAAATTTGCCGTCCTTACACTAGAAAAAACAAAGTCACAAATTTCATAGAGTCTTTGTAATAATGACCTAATGACGATTAATTGTCATCCTAAAGATAAGAAATCAGCATAAAACATTTACACTTTAAACAAAAAAAAATTTCTTTTTGAAGACCACATGTGATTTTTAAAATCTCATAAGTAATTACACTCATAAAGAAAATGGTGTAATATTTTTTTTTATATAAATGATAATAGTAATGATAATATAAATAACCAGACATGTAAAAATTATAGAAACATAATATTTACCCTTAAAGCATCAATCAGCTTTTTTGCCACAGTATATACATCGACCTTTACTGAAGAATTGTTGTTGTATCATAAAGACAAAAGTTCCAGTAAGCCAATTGTAAGCAGATATACTTTCATTCTGTTGTTACTTGCCGCTGGTACATACAACTATCAGTCAATGTTTATTAACCCTTTACCAAACGACAAAATTTAGACTTGTCCAAATTCAAAGGTGTTGCAGACGACAATTTCAATTGCATGGAATTTTACTTTTTAAGGTGTTTTTTGCCTAGAAAACATTGTGGAAAATGAAGAAATTGCTTGTCACAAGCAATTTCTTCATTTTCAAAAATGTTTTCCGAGTCCTTTGCTTTAGAGGAGTCAAAAAGAGTCACTGTGTGGTAATAGGTTAAGAACTACGCAGTTGTTCTCTGTTATTAGATTATAACAAGCTCTGCATGATAAGTCGATTATTCGCCGATGTTAGGTTATTGCATGCTCGTTTATCGGTTATTCTCGCGAGAATACCATTACGCAATCCTGCAAATGTCATTAGAATTACAAAATTGACTTCGTCGGCAATAAAATAGACTGTTTTGAATTGGTGTCCAAGCTGTACGTTTTTGAAAATTTAGCTAGTTTTCCAAAGGGAACTAATTATGTAAATGTAACATCTGCATCTTTTTTTCGTCCTATCGACATTTGTCAAAATGAAATACTACGTTTTTACTTTGTGTAGTAATACGAGGGACGTTCAATTAATAATGGCACTGGGGTTCTATAAGCCATAGTTATGTCGCAATTCAATTTTAAGTTTCTTCAATCCTTCGAAGTAATCCTCTTTGGCACCCACACACTTCTGAAGTGTTGAGATCCATTACTTATATGCCAATAAATGGGCCTCTTTTGGAACACCCCGCAGACACTGGTAAATTGCACTGCATATGGAACATGAAGGCCTATACCGACGACCAGAGGCTTTTTTCGTCATCATAGGGAACACAAAAAAAGCCACACTGGCTTAAGCCCGGCCATAAGGGTGGATAAATACGCTGTGCAGCATGTGTCTCTTTCAGGAAGTCTTGGACAAGATGACACCTGTGGACAGCTCCGCTGTCATTGATTTGGTACATGCCTCTTTAGCCGGCCCTAGACCTTCTCTTCTCGTTATATTTCTTTATTTCCCCCGACATACAATTCTTGTTTGAATGACCAGCGATAGTTGTACTATTTGAAACAGTATTTTGAACAATACACCCATTATATTCGAAAATTACCGCGTACAAAACTTTTCCCGCGCTTTTATTTTTTGGCTATTACGGAGCTTGCTTGATCTTTTCGCAACCATTGCCTGCTAATTACACGCAATTGGTGCTCATAACAGTAGATTATTGTTCAATCATATGAATAAAGCTCAGAAAGCCCACATTTGTTGCATTTATTGCATTATTTCAAAATATGTTTTGCACGGGGTGCTCTCTGTCCTTTAGGCAGCAGGTGGGGGACCCAATGGGCATAATCCATTCGGTGTTTAAACCATTTCGTCAAAATCGTATAACATGTCCCCGATGAAAAAACAACTTTATCTGCTATTTCTTGCACATTTAACCATGCGTCTTGTTCGGTCATGTCGGAATCTACAGCAAAATTTGCTTTGGTACTAGCTCTACCCGGATTGCCTTAGAGGGGGCATCATTCAGGCAAGTTTTACCAATTTTAATTTTTATTATCATCCTAAAAACTGACGTATATTCAACGTTCGGATGTCCACGAATCTGATACAGTTCATTATACACATGTGATGCAGATATTTCAAAGCCTATGCGACCTTTAATGTAGACCTGTTCATCCTACTTCAGTTCGATTTACATTTTGCGCACAGTGAAATAGCCAGTGTATATGACTGAACCAACTTAAAAGTTCAATAACTCTTTAAAGAGTCAAAGGATTTGTCTCAATTTTTGACCAAGTATAGACAGTAATTTTCCCGTCAAATAGCCGCAAGCACTACTAGTTCTATAGAACCATGAGGTATGGTGGACCATTAGTACCACTTTTAATTGAACGCCCCTCGTATTGGATACTGCATAGAAGGTCTTTTAAACATCACCTAGTGGTACAAACGCCAGGTTCAGCCAAGATAGTCCTCAAAGTAAATCTAGTGTCATAAATCCTTTCTCAAACGGTCAATCTGTTCCAGTTTTAATAGATGCTGAAGACGACAAAATCAATGTTAGGCCTACTTCAAAAAAATTCTCAATAATATGATACAGAAAACATTGAGGCAAAATGAGAAAATGATGATTATTAGCATTTCCTTCTATTTTGCCTCTGCGCTTTCCCAGGCCTATTTTACCAGAGATGTCCAAACCAGAGAGACCAAACTATAAAATCAGATTTACTTTAAAGTGTCGTCTGTAGCATTGGATGAAAAATTGGGTGAATCTGAAAAAGCTCCATTGCATAAGAGAGTGCAAGTGTTTAAAAAACAAAAGGGCGATAATTCTTGGATACGACGTTTGGTCTTATATCAATATTTTCTCCCTTCCTCTTTTTCTTCTACCATTATAGATAAAGTAAACTCCCCTAAAAATCCTTCGGGGACATCAATGATTTATTTATTTGTTTCTTTTGGTTAAATTCCTAAATTCTTTGCATCTGAATTGCAGTATAGCTAAAACAAATACATACATTTGATACGTTTCTAACCGTAAATTGTAAACCTCCGGGATTCCGCGGTTAAATGAATTTTGATACCATTACTCGGTTAATACATAAACCGTTTTTTTTTGTTTTTTTTTTTCACCCTTAGCGATTCTACCTTTTCTCAATTTACAAGTGTCAAAACTAAAAATAAAGAAAACGTTAATTGAATTGAAGAGTATATGATAATTAAATAACTGAAGAAGTGTGATATGCAAATAGTTCACGAGAATGGTGTGAGATGCGGTTGAAAAACGAGTCCGCAAGGATGGGTTTTTAACGCATCTCACCCCATTCGTGTGAAATGATTTTCTTATCAGTTTGTTTAACTTTGGATACCTTGACTTTCATTTATTATGTGTTATGTGTTCACATACAGTTGTTCACAAACTTATAGCCTCTGTCTAATTTTACTGCATAAACTTGAAACATTTCCCAATTAACTTTCGCCCTTTTGATTAACAGAAATAGAAATTGCCACTTGAATACAAACGGTTAAACCATTAATATGCATATTCTTATACGAGTAGTAAGGCTGAAATCATGAAAACCAACGTCAAACATCAATACCATAAAAGGAAAACGAACTAGTAATTAAAGGTCAACCTAATATCACACTTCGGCCTTTCCCCACACAGAGCATAAACACTCATTCTTTTTCGTTAAGCCCTTTATGTGTCGCCCCTTTGAGGTAATCAATGGCCCCAGAGTTAATTTCATGCCATGAAATCAATTGAGGGAAAATGTTATCTGATACAATTTAATCCCAGAATCATACATCCCGTAAAGTCACAAAGAGTATTAAACTTTTTGATAAAATTAAACTTCATATTTAATTATAATGAACCCTAGTAGCATTTCCAAATGAAATAAATACAATTATTGTTAAACAGTTGAATAAAATAATTAAAGCGTAGAATGAACTGAGAAGTTTGGATGCGACCAAAGAGTGAATCTTTTAGAGTGCATGTGTGTGAGTATTGAATAGTTGGTTGGTGTAAGAACGACCCGGCACTGTTTTAAAGAATGTTGTGACAATGATAGATACTATAAAAGATTACAAAACAATGTTTCGTTAGAAAAAGTACTCCTCCACACAAGGATTTGCGTCTGAGTGTGTTTGACGGTCGAACTCAAAGGACAAGATCAATAGTCAATGATTTTTGGTCTCCGATGGAAGGACAGCAATTCACTCTGATTTAGTAGTAAAACATTCATACTGGACATTGACAAGTCAAATAAATACATACCATGCAAATATATTACCATATACATGTACAAACAAGGACGCGTAGAACACACCTAGTATACACAGTTCCGTACATCCCATTGACACCATGTTCCCGGTGACCATGGCAACAACATTTCAAGCCACCGTGGTGGGAAAAGGTGACCGTGAACCAACGTAAGGTAACATGATCGATTATAGTAATAATATGAGGTTATTTAACATGTCTTTGTATAATACTGAATTCTATTGGATGAATACTTTGCAGAACGAGGCTATATTTGGACGAGCCGATAGACTTGTTCTGCAAAGTATGAATCCAATAGAATTCGGTATTGTACAAAGACATGTTAAATGACCTCTTTATTTCACATCATTTTTTTTCGCACAAAACATGACAAAGATTAATTTTGTATAAAATTAAGATCTAGATCTAATTACTTTTAAATAGAATTCCAACGTGAAAAAAGGAAGAAAACAACATAGGCCTGTGTCATGAAAAAAATGTAGGCCTCATGTACATTTCTAACGCTGTGAAATATACATGGCATCTGATATTAAATCTATATTTATCGATTTATGTTTGTCTCAAAAGATTGAATAGACCGTCATAAATTATGATGTGAAATGTACATGAAATTTGTCATATAAACTATCTATCATGTCATGCGTAAATCAACAATGTAAACATTGACAGAAAAGGAGAAATTGCTGATAAACGGCAAATCTCCTTTTCTCTTAGAACTTTTTTGTCAAGCCTTTTTATGGACATCAAATCCAGGTCTTGTTTGGGAAAGGGTTAAGTGTGATTTTTATCATTGCTGCAAATTAAATGCGCTACAATTCAGAAATGTTTTGAAATGAAAATAATCTCTTTCGTGATGTTTAAAATCATTTTCTCCTTTTGTCTTAATGTATTGCCAATGTGTTTTTTCAATCACGGAATCAAAGCTATGTCTTGTTTAGGACAGTGAATTCAAAATATCATGTTGAAACAAACGTTCAACTCTAATGCACAATTTTGATTTTGCAAACGAGAACTCTACTAAAGGGAGATTACTCTTCGATGCGAATATGGATATTTTGTACTGCAGCCTCGATTTGGGAAAAAATCCATATTTGTACGGTTCAATCGATATTTGTAGGGTTCAAATGAGTGCCATGCATATTTGGACGGTTCAACCGGTGCATCGTACAATATCGATCTAGCCGCTTTGGAATATCGAGAATCCCGTGCGTCCACGCAATTATCTCGTGCATGCAATACGGCTCTAGGTATTGTATATTCACGTGGTACGAATGGGGTGATTTGATTGGTTTACTACTTTCGGGTGTGAAATAAGTCAGTATATCCGTGGCTGCCGGGGCAAACGTTTAAACTGTCAAAACGTCTGGCATGGTATCTACTGCTCAGATGACCTATTTAATAGATCGCAATTAAACGGGAATATAGCAACAAACCGTACCGGGCCATAAAATACCATTAGAAGACTTAGACAGTGTCTGTAGCGGAACAGACAGAAACAGTTTTACCCACGTTGTGTCATGAATTCCTTGATAGACCATGCGTTTTAACAGAACCTGACAAAACTGACCAAACTTTTACGGCCTGCTACGTTTGTAGACTATCATAGCTGTCTGTATCGTCGGGAACATAATGTAAACGAAGCAAAGGAAGAATTAAAAAAGAACTGCTTCGGTGTCTCACGTTTTGGACTACCTGGCTGCCACAGTCGTGGAAACATAACGTCAACAAAGGGTTAGAATTAAAAAAAACGAATCCTATAAATGTACAGATATGTGCCAAACTTTCTTAACTATTTCATTTTGCACTAACCGTTCTACTTTTCAGATAATCGTCATAAAAATTATATGTAAAAGTACAATCCATGCCAACGAAATGGTAATGCGTTTCGTAAGTTCGAACAACAGCTTGAAATTCAGTTACTATAATTTAGGTACCCGACGACGTGATTTATTTATTTGTATAAACAGCATAAACACTGATCACAACAAAAACCGTCATAACAATATAAAACATGTACAAAGAAATTCTATCTAGGGCAACTGAAATATCGGGCCAGGAAACTGGATCTGGACGATTCTGCTTTTCGACTTCCTCTTTTGTGTCTTTTACATCGTATAAACATCGCTCCTCCAAACGTGTTTCTTTACCCAAATCATCACCCAATGTTGTATCGTTTCTTTGCTCCATTTCGGGTTTGCCCATTCGACGCCTTTTGCCTTCTCGCATAATTGAATAATATTTCTTACAGACAGCAAAACATTTGAATAAATTGATTAGAATAATCATAAATTTTGGTACCGGGATAGTTGAATTGAAATGGTATACTTTTGTTGTAAATATAACCACAACAACGATCAGAGCACAAAATACTTCCAGTGAAAATAGTCCATATATCATATAAGCCATCGGCCTGGACGAGTTTGGTAGATAGTCGCTTATAATGGTCATATAGACCGAGACTGTAAGCAGTACTGTTATAGAATAACTCACTCTCTCCCCGGAGTCTACTGGTAATAAAAACACTAGCGGTCCTAGCAGAGCTATCAGAAGGACCGGAAGCAATACATTATAGATAATGTAATCCGGTTTGCGTTTGAATGTATACACAATTTTGTATGCTGGAAGATGAAAATCGTTTGTTACAATATCATAGCTGATTAATTCCCATAAACCATTGTCTTCGTAAAATCTAGTTCGTTCAGAGCCATTTATATTGAGATGTCTGGTGATTATTTGATATTCATACCAGTGTAAATTAACGGAACAGACTTGTTTATCGAAGGGGAAGTAAGTGGTGTCAATCGCACATGAGGTTTTTATGGTACCCATCCGCTGCCACATAGCGCCGCCATCATAGTTATACAGGATTGGCATCTGTCGAGAAGAAAAAGTAAACTTCTAATACTTATTTTTATATTATCCTCACTAATGTTTCTTATATTCTATTTTATTTTTTGCAAACTACAATTATCTTTCTTGTGTTAAAATTTAACTACTTTCAATAAAGCTTAATATTCTTTGTACTTTAAAACATTTTAGGCAGCGTATGTACACGTTTTACAGCAAATTCCATGCGAATTGGCGCCCCCTTAACCACGAAATCGCTTCACGCTTACACCACCATCGCTACGTAATTGGAACAATAGGTCGGTCAAAGGACGAGACATTGAAATCGAGTTAAGGCAAGGTTTACGTTAGTACCGCTTCATATGAACTTTTCTGACACCGAGCGAGTTTCTACTGTGCAACCGTAAATAAGACTTTTGTTATCAAATTTAACATACACACATTGCTAGAAACACACAGGTGCACTTGCACGTCCAAATTGTAACTTTTGAAATGAGATGATCCAGAACGACAGAAATGAAACAAATCCTGATAGTCAGCATCTCTGCTTTTTTCATCAAAGATACATATATATGTGCAATAAATTTGATAACAGTTTTGAAACAGCCAGGAATTGTGCAATAAGCGTAAGAAATTATTCGGTGTATTGCATTATACGTTCTAAAACACCCCACAAAGTAGTCAACGGTGTTCTAAAACCATGGCGTTTGTGTAACTCACCCAATCTTCAAACCGTATTACAGAATCTCGGTCCACAGAATTAGTTATAAACCACAGTGGACGCCACACATGTTTCGCCTGCATGTAGACATAGGTTATGTTTTCGTGTAAAGCAGGGTTCCAAGCTAGTTTGTTATCCCACCAGTAAATAAGGATCGCCATGCTAGTTGTCATCGTTTCTTCTTTTTCGTCTATTTCCAACAATGAGTGAAGCCAAAATTCTACTTCCACTACAAATTTTGAGGTTACCCATTTGTTTGGACCAAGCCATGGACGAATGGTCGGGTCGTAGTTTTCCTGAAATTCAAAAAGAATATACGTTAAGGAAACGAAAAACTCGTTTTATATATAAAAATATCGGTCTTTGAATTAGAAATAGCAATAACAATCATTTGATTGAGCAAAAATGATAATGGTCAAATGGCAAGGTGATAGTTCTTCTAAGAATATTAATTTAAAAATAAAAAAATAATGCCTTACCAAAAAGCCTTTTTTGTCGACGACATCAGTAAAATGTGTAGAAACATATCACAAGACAGGAAAGTCTCTTTATTATTTTGAAAAAGTATTAGTTATTATTATTATTATTATTTTTTTTTTTATTATTATTATTATTATTATTATTATTATTATTATTATTATTATTATTATTATTATTATTATTATTATTATTATTATTATTATTATTATCATTATTATTATTATTATTATTATTATTATTATTATTATTATTATTATTATTATTATTATTATTATTATTATTATTATTATTATCATTATTAAATAACGCTTATAAACGTATGATAAATAAGTATGATAATAAAAACCAAACGGACTATTTCCTTTAAAAGAAATAATACAAGAATAAAAAAGAAGCAGAAAAATTACCTTAAAAGTGTCGATTAGCCCTTTTTCTACACTGTACAAATCTACATTTATTGTCGAACTGTTGTTGTGGCACCGATAAGTATTCAGAATTCCAAATAGCGCCAGTAAAATAATTCTAAACATATCCATACCGTTCTTCCACAATTCCTATTGGTAATTAAGAAGTTTTAAGAAATCAACAAGGATCTTGATCAAACTACACGTATGTACAAGTTGATCTGCATCCATGGTTGACCTAGACGCCGTTAATGCTTTTTTCAAATGCATGTTCATTTAGGCGAACATTTAGACAAAATACCTACTGCCAATGTTTTATAATTGTAAATATTATTTTTGATATCTATTTTCAATAAGATATCAACAATTCTGTTTTAAGATAAATAAAAACACAAACTTGAAGGCATAACGTTGGAATAGGTCATCACAGATTAAAACACCAACTGTGTCTGAATATAAATGATTGCCTAGAACTAATCATACGGACCATTATTTTCATACATAAGATCTTGTCAGGATTCATGATATTTCAAAAATATCAACGCAGTGTTATAAAACATTGGAGCAAACACTCATTATTTGTTCCACTGATTTCCTTTGGTTTTGTTATTAGTATTGATTTTATATTATTATTAAAACGGGTTCTTTTAAAAGTATCATTTAATTTGAAAGCTGTTAGGGCTTTCAATTTTGACGCGTCTAGAATTTCTGCGTAGAGAAAAGGAATGACAGGTCACTAGTACATTTCCCTAATGAGACCGCTGTGCCAACAAGACCAAATCAACAAATGATTGTAATGTATAATACTCGATCATATCTTGATCAACCCTTTCTCAACCAAGGCATGCCAAATATACATGATATTTCCTAAGAAATAAACTTTTTGATGTGAATTAATGATCACAATTCTGATGGCAAACATTTTCTTCTTTTCCATCAGGGGTTTCAATGGTAAAATTGCAGCTTTTGCCTTTTTCAATTTCGTAAATATTGTTGTTTGCAAAATATTTCAATCTGGTCAAGCATAATAGCAGATGTGCGTAAAAGGTTAATTTCATCAGAAATGGCTGATAGTTCGCTTTCCATTATGAGTATGAGAAACAAAGGATTCGTAATTTCTTTATTCCGTGTAGAATAGACGGAATAGTATAGATATTTCACATATATATTTGCGTTATATGAAAATAACGTGATCGATGTTTAAAACAAAAACACTTTTTTTTTCAACCTAGCATACCTGACCAAGCCATACAAGCCTGAAATTTCTGAAACAATTAAGGCATGTCTTTTCTGTCATAAAGTGACATTCCACAACGCATTTAAATGTTTTCCTATAGATTCAATTGTCATTGCTTCATGGCGTATAATTCACCAGTGATACGTCACACTGCAGCAATTTACGGAAATGATCGATCTTTAATTTTTCGAGAAATCTTTATTTCTCAATCCAAGTACCGATGTAGAAAATGTTCAACTATTAAAAAATAGAATTAAAAAAAATAGATGAAATGAAAAATTTGGCTTAAACTTACTTCAATCCAGACTACCAAAACATCTTCCACGTCACCCACTTCTCAGACACAACAAAACGCAATAGTCAAATATATACCGTTACAACAATTAGACAGTATCTGTATTAGGACGGGCTGAAACAGTTTTACCCACGGTTTGTCATGAATACATTTATAGACCATGCGAATTAATAAAACGCGATGCGTTCTTAGGATTTTTTTTTTTGATAGAGCGTTTTGAAACCGATATTATTAGCGATGTGTTCCAAAGGTTCCATACTTCATACAAATGGCGTCTTAATGACGTCATTTGTATGAAGTACGGAGCATTCGAAACTCTACGGTTTATGAACCATGGAGCATTCGGAACAACTTGGTCAATTCATTCTCATTTAGATCCTACAGAATTTACCGAGGGGTTTCAAAAGAAGTATAGAGTAATGGCGGCTCCCAGTGAAAGTCTTAAAAATCTTGCTTAAAGGATCGCTCTATCCTAAAACATCTTAAGAAATCTTAAAATATCTGAAGAAATCTCGCTCTTAAGAACGTGCCTCCGATACAATTAACCAAACTTTTACCGCGTACGACTACCATGGCTACATGTGTCCCTCGTGAAAATAATGCAAACGCAGCAAAGGAAGAAATGAACCAAGTTCTACGTTGTGTCAAGCTTTGGACCACCGCGGATGCCTTCAGTCGGAGAAACATAAAAACAAATGATAATAATAATAATAATAATAATAATAATAATAATAATAATAATAATAATAATAATAATAATAATAATAATAATAATAATAATAACGAAAAGTATACATTTAAATACATATGCCTATCTTTGCTGACTAATTCATTTCGAACAAACCTACTTACTTTTCAGATAATCGTCAGAAAAGCTATATATTACAAATACGGTACATACCAAGGAAAGACACAATGCGTTTCGCAAGTTTGAGTGATAACAGCAGGTTGAAATGAGGTTACTTTAATTTCAAACGTACCCGACGACATGATTTATTTATTTATATAAACAACATACATGTAGATACTGATTACGACATAAACCGTAATAACAATATAAAACGTGTACAAAACGTGTACAAAACAACTGAAATATCGGATCAGGAAACCAAATCTTGATTCTCGTTTCCAGTATCGTCTTAGAACATCTTTTGCATTGTATTTACATCGCTCTTTCAAGTTTGTTTCTTTGTCCAACTCATCATTCACTATTGTACCATTTATTTTCTCCAATTGGTATTTGCCCATTTGCCCATTTGATGCATTCCACCTTCTCGCATAACTGAAAAACATCTTCTACATTTAAACAAACCCATCGAAGTAATCAAAAACCTAGGTACCGGTGCACTTGGATGGCAAAAATTTGTATACTTTTGTGGTAAATATAACCACTACAACGCTAAGAGCACAATATATTTCCAGTGAAAATAGTCCATATATTATATAAGACATTAGCATAGACGAGTTTGGTAGATAATTGCTTATAATGGTCATGTAGACTGAGACTGTAAGGAGTACTGTTATAGAATAACTCACTCTCTCTCCACATTCTACTGGTAATAAAAGCACCAACGGACCCATCAGATCAAAAAGACCGGAAACAGAATATTGTAGATGATATAACTAGGTTTACGTTTGAATGTATACACGATCTTGTATGCTGGGAGGTCAAGATCGCTTAGAATAATATTATATATCAATTCCCACAAACCATTGTCCTTATAAAATTTAAAGCGTTCAGTACCGTTTATGTTGAGGTGTCTGGCGATAATATAGTACTCGTACCAGTGTAAATCAACGGAGCAATTTTGTTTGTCGAAAGGAAAGTATGTGGTGTCGATCGCACATGATGTTTTTATGGTACCCATCCGCTGCCACATAGCTCGGCCATTATAGTGGTACATAATAGGCATCTGTCAAAAGAAGAAAAAGGCAAAATAACTCATGTATAAATTTTCTACAACTTGATTTGGTCTTGATGATACTAAGGTCTCACGGGAGAAATGTGCTATCCACATCTCAAGACTTTTCGAGTGTCCAAATTCTTCAAATTGAAGGCTTTTGTAATTACATGTATCTTATTAAATGGTGCTGTTATAGTTCGACAGCTGGAGTTACCGCTGTTTACAAAGTTATTACATGTAAACAGCAGTCACTTACGTCTGTCTAGCTATACATGTAGATGAAATAGAAAAGAGTTAATTTTCATAATGACCAGTGGATTTACTACTGGTTGTTCGAGTTAATACTGTTTGGGGACACGTTAAATAAGCCTCTCAGATTACAACCGGTCGTACGTGCAGGCTTGCGGTCTGCGTCTAAATCTTAGGCATAGTCGTGCGATGCACGCACGTGCAACGTACGGTTTTAGTGGACGTAACCACGACGCAAACTGCATGTAGCGAAGAATTGACCGGGCAATTCTTTATTAGCCTCTTTTACAACCCATCGTTCGTCCTTATAAATCGACGGGTTGTTTGTAAGAGAGGTTTTACCTTTGCAATAACCATGGTTCCTGAATGTAGCCTCTTTGGGTGCGTAATGATCCAGGGAATTGATTCTTAGACCTATATATAATGCATATTCAATCAAAAAATACATTAACCAATTCTCACTCATTTATTTACACCATTTGACGTCCCACAGTTGAAGGCCTTTGTAAAACATCTTGGAAAATGAAGAACTTGCTTGTGATAAGCAATCTCTATAATGTTTTCTTCGCTTGAAGAATATAAAATAGCAATTCCTGCATTTGAAATTGTCGTCTGCAAAAATGTGAATTAGACCAGTCAATATTACATTTTGCCGTCTGGCATTGGATTGAGGATTACTGTAGAATTATTGAAATTGCATGTTGTTTTTGTCGTTTAATCATAATTAATCTATGGTTATCGAAATTAATCAAGGTTTTCCAATACGATTTTTGCATATTGATAGTGTATTCATCTGTGCGAATGCATTAAAACTATTGAAAGCTTTTTCGAAAATGAAAAGTATGTTTTATCTTGCAAATATCAAAATGAAAATTCGTTGTAGCTATTGGTCCCGATAAATGACCTAGCATAGCATCCCTTGCTGAAAGCTAGAGATGATCTGCCAGGTCGTTTGTCAAGAGCTATAAGATACCTTAATGCCAACGAGGCGGTATGCTGTTCAATGCTTTTGTTGCATCTGATGCCATATACAGTATATGTAGTTTATTCAATATCCATGTCGTTTATTTTAGATCTTTCATTGCCTTTAGTATGTTTGGTAGGACGATATTAATCTTGATTGTACTAGGTCACGGTGTGTAGTCACGTTACTTAGAATTTCCGATAATCTTCAATAACTTTGTCAATACTTGACCAATTTGAATTCGGTTTGAAGCAGAAAATGTTGAAAAATGTCAGGAATAACCTGGACGTGGTAGATTTTTGAAAAATTAACTGATGAGAAAGCTATTGAAGATCAACCAAAATGTTGGTTGATCTTAAATAACTTTTCATCAGTTGATTTTTCAAAAGCACACTACATCTTTCATATCCGTAGTGTCTGTCCACATTATCTGCTTCACACCGAATTCAAATCGGCCCAGTATTTACAAAATTATCGAAGATTTTCTGAAAATTTGTATCACGTTATTATCCACCGTGTAGTTATGCTAACATTTTATATTCCGGCTTGTTCGTTCTCATAGCAACGGATCTAGGAAAAAAATGAATGTACATTTGTTTAAAGTTATCTTACTATGGTTATCTGGAGTTCTACTTACATGTAGATGCTGCAACAACACATTTACAATATATGAAGATTTGTACAGCGTGGAAAAAAGACTGGTCGACTCTCTTAAGGTAAAATTCTGTTTTGTAATATTGTTTTTCTTTTTCATTTTCCTCTTTTCTTCGGTTTCTTTGTCTCTTTCTGTTTCTTTTTTCTTGTGTGCTTTTCCTTTGTATTCTAAAGTTTCGGGGGGGGGGGGGGTATATTCAACTACATGGGTGCTTTAAATGTTAAATCTTTAAACGTACTATGACTCGTTTGGTTATCAACTACTGCTACTTCTAGATCATGGACTTTAATTTTTGGTGTACCAAATAGTTTTACCATTTAGCTTTCATAATCTATAATTATTTTTAATTATTGTTTTAGCAAAACTACGACCCGACCATTCGTCCGTGGATTGGTCCAAACAAATGTCTGACCTCGCCATTTCTAGTCTATGTAGAATTCGGCATCCATGCCTTGTTGGAAATAGACGAAAAGGGCGAAACAATGACGACCAGCATGGCGATAGCAATGTACTGGTGGGACAGCAAGATGATCTGGGACCCTGCTGTATACGGAAACATAACACATGTCTACATGCAGGCGAAAAACGTGTGGCGGCCGCTTTGGTTTATAACTAATTCTGTGGACAGGGATTCCGTAATGCGGTTTGAAGATTGGGTGAGTTATATAGGCATGCATGTTGATTTTGTAAAGTACCGTTGGCTACGATCGATCGTAAATGTCGTCTGTAGATTGAAAAAGCTGTAGTTAAAGCGCTTCCAAACATAGCAGAAAATACATTGCATCAAGGCAAATAGCAATATTTCAGACTGTCCGAAATCCAAATACACATAATCGTCAAACCCAGAACTGGTGGTCGACTTTGTTTACTTACATACAATGCGTTTTGATTTTACGTTTTGTGTCAATATGTGATTATTGAAAAAAATATATTGGAAGAAAGGTGGGATTTCCTTTTAAACATCTAAAAAGGCATAAAACTGTCGCGAAATATGTCACAAAACTGCAGCGCTTACACAAACTCAAACGGTCTGCCCTAGTAAAGCAATGCATTCATAAACATCAAAATATCGTAACAATTATTCGCGCCTCTGAATTTTAGACAGTTCTATAATTTTGTTTTCAACTTTTTTCCCGAGATGAAAAAAAACTTGATAACGTCACCATTCTTTAAAGAAGTCATATAGAGCGTAATAACGTCACATCTGTTTATCGTACGTATCCATGTAAATAGAAAAAGAAATAACCGAAACTTGAAAAGGGAATTGTGAACTGGGGCTTTTTTCGTTTTGACATTCGAAATGTAAACTGTCTTAGATCATGTTAAACGAATATTTAATTCAAAAAGGCAGTTTCTGGTCGAATTACTTTGTTATTTTATCTAGGCTCAAAAAAAGTTTTCTGGCTGTAACAATCTTACAAAAATGACACGATAATATAGATGCTGTTATTACCTTACTGTTATAAATGGACTGTTTTTGTTTGTTCATTTAACTGTCGTTTTTTGTTTGTAAGTAAAAAAGGATACATAGAATAGATGGTACTGTCTGTATTTCATGGAAAATATCCAGTTCTATTCATTTTCATTTACAAACAGTACCATCTATCCACTTTCCCCTTTACAGATACCTATCGTTTATGACTACGATGGCGAGGCTATGTGGCAGCAGATGGGGACCCTTAAAACATCATGTGCAATCGACACCACCTATTTCCCCTTCGATAAACAAGTCTGCTCTATCAACTTTCACTGGTATGAGTATCAAATCATCGCCAGAGACCTCGACGTAAATGTCTCAGAACGAACCAGATTTTATAAAGACAATGGTTTATGGGAATTAATCAGCTATGATATTATTACAAACGATAATGATCTCCCAGCGTACAAAATTGTGTATACATTCAAACGAAAACCGGACTATATGATCTATAATGTATTGTTTCCTGTCCTACTTATCGCTTTGCTAGGGCCACTGGTGTTTTTAATTCCAGTAGAATGTGGGGAGAGAGTGAGTTATTCTATAACGGTACTCCTTACAGTCTCAGTCTATATGACCATTATTAGCGACTATCTACCAAACTCCTCTAGGCCGATGGCTTATATGATATATGGACTATTTGCACTGGAAGTATTTTGCGCTCTTATCGTTGTAATGGTTATATTTACCACAAAGGTATACCATTTCAATTCGAGTGCACACGTGCCAAGATCCTTGATTACTTTGATGGGTTTGTTAAGATATTGTGCGGTTTGTAAGAAAGTATTTTCGATTATGCGAAAATGCGGAAGGCGTCTATTTCGAATGGGGAAAGACCAAATGGAGCAAAGAAATGACATGGAATTGAATGACGATTTGGACAAGGAAACACACTTAATGGAAGAGCAATACATATACGATGTAGATATAAAGAATACGGAAGATAACACTGGAAATACAAATGGTCAAGTTGTTGTTACCTGGTTGGATATTGTTGTTACTCTAGATAAAATTGCTTTGTATACATTCTATATTGTAATTACGGTGTTTGTCGCTGTCAGTGTGTATATCTTTTGTGTAAATAACTAATTTAAGTGCGTCGTCTGTTGCGTTGAAACATGTTGTAGATCTAACTACAAGTTAACAACATTTTCGAAACTAACAAATGAATTATAATAGACGGAAGAGCCTTACGCTTGTTTACTTTTATACATGTAAATGAGCTATTTTTTGTGTTCAGTCGTTAAATGATATCTACTTAGATTGTAAAATTAGCTTTCAAATATTTTTCACTCTCTTCTCCATTTCCTCTGTCTGCTCAAGTGATATTAAAGAACTTGAGGTTTTCACAACGCCTTTGTGCTTTTAATTCTTCAACTATAGAACTTTCCTCATACGCCTTTTCACCAGAAATGTTTTGTTTTTCTTCCTGTTTCATTTCCTGGTCATTGGATAACTGTACGTAATGCGAATACACAACTTGCTCTAATAACCCATCTGTGGAATATGGTATAACTACTACAGTTTTCTATTTGCCTCGGAGAGTAACAATGCAAGAGTAGTATTAGTCCACCAACACCCGAGACATCTGCATATGTTATGACCACAACTTGGCAATGCTTTGTTAAGGCGCTCAGCTAACGGAATTTGCATGTAATATATATGTAGAATAGTGGGATTCACAAATGTCTACTGACGTACTTTCACATATACACAGTCTACATTTATGGGCATGTTTTGATTACATTTTCCACAGAATGTTGCGGGTCACCATACCTTATGCCAGACATATCTTTCCATTCCAAACAATGTAAACTCATAACAAAAATGTGGAAAGATTTTGGACAACGGTTTATTAACTCTTTCCCAAATAAAACCTAGTTTTGACGTCTATAAGAAAATATGCTTGGAAAAATATTGAGACAAAAAAGAAGAAAATGCTGATAATCAGCATTTTCCCATTTTGTCTCAAAATGTTATATGTCATATTTTACACAAATCCTATCTTTAACACATCCATTTAGCCATTTATAGCACTTTTTGAAGTAGATCGCCCTAAAATTTTGTCGTTTATAAAAAATGGTCACGGCCATGCTTCACTTTAAACTACACCATGCAGCAATTTTGTACTTCTTAACAGTAAATGTAATTATGGCTGCAAAAGAGGAAATGGCAACAAGTATAACGGTTGTGCTATTGCAAAACCTTAATTGAAGCTTTAGTTACGAGGTTTTGCAATAACACCGACGATTAGATAAATACAGAAAATAGACCACCCGACGGTATAAACGAAGCAATGTGTATCTAAAGCTAATTAACAATGTGAACAAAATTAAATTACTTTAGCATATTATTAATAATTATGATAAAGACTTTATGTTGTGACACAGAGCCGCGTGTAAAGCGCAACAATAAGTTAAAATACTATTTTTTTGCTTTTTTGGAACCCGGATAATGTATCTTTCTAGCTCAAACTGTTTAGTACCATGACTAACGACTTAAATCAAGTATCTACAACATGCTTGTGGAGATAATGTCTATATTTTAGAAATTGACACGTCTCTTTTTATGTACGTGGATGAAACAAAGTCCATAGGCTAATATTTTTTTGCAAAGAAGTAAACGAGACACCCAATATTGATGGAGCTAGCATATTATATAGAAAACCAAAACAAGATGGGCCGGTGAAACACAAATTCCCCTGAAATGGCCATTTTTGTAAAATGTTCAGTTTTCGTAGAGTGAAGGGTTGGTAAGGGTTAACGGGTGACCTCGAGGAAGGTCAAATTGCATGGAACGGATGGAAATCATTGAAAGGAAGTTGCATATCAAGTAAGAGCTTTGTACGTCATTGAATATTTTGGGTAAAAGCCAAATTTTAAGTTGTCGGAGTAAGTATTAAGTTTTCGTAGAGTAAAGGAGTGATAAGGGTTAACGGATGACCTTGAGGAAGGTCAAATTGCATGGAACAGATAAATATCATTTAAAGGAAGTTGCACACCAAATTTGAGCTTTTTATGTCAAATACTTTGGAGAAAATGCAAATGTTAAGTTTTCGAACTGATGGACGGACAGACGGACGGACAGACAGACAGGATAACAAACTCAACTCGATAATTAAAAAACGGTTTTATAAAATTGGACTGTCCAACCAAAAAAGCGTGTACCCACGAGAGTATTTCCTATTTTCACAAATGATCTAGGCTTTGAAATGAAATCGAGTGTCCCTCGTTTTCAAAATAAATCAAAGAGTATGTCAGATACGTTGATAAGTCTCACTATATGGAAAATAAACATGTACACGAACTGTTAAGAAAATTGCGTGATTTTAACAAAATTAAAGGAAAATATATCATAACAAAGTCAAGGGATTACCACCCGTAAATTGTCGCTTTTCAACAAAAACCTCGTATCTGCAAGCTGCATGTACGATGTTTGTTTTTATTTTTATGAAAAGCAGCGGAATATAGTTCATTAGTTATCTTTAAAAAAAATGAAGCCAATCTGTGTTGTTGATTTCCAGTTCCCGTCGAAATGTAAACGCAGATACGATATTTTTGACGAAAAACAGCGAAATACCGACTCTAGTTCTTTTCACAAATGAAGCCAATCTGTGTTGTTGATTTCCAGTTCCCGTCGAAATGTAAACGCAGATACGATGTTTTTGACAAAAAGCAGCGAAATACCGACTCTAGTTCTTTTCACAAATGAAGCCAATCTGTGTTGTTGGCGATGTCGATTTCCAGTACCCATGGTTGTTGATGTAAACGCAATCATAACCAACCGTATCCGTGTTATCGGGACGCCAATTAGTATATTGCGGCGATTGGTCGCTGCCGTACCACTTGAATGAGCCAGAAAAACGGTTCAAACCGATGTAATAAATCCCGTATCCTGCAAAACAAGCAATTCGTCTGTGTTATTGCAAAACCTCGTAACTCCAGCTTTATTGAAGCTGGAGTTACGATATTTAGCAATGACATTGCCGTATTAACACTTTTCCATACAATAAATTATATTGTCCTATCACGATATCATGGCTTTTGTTTACATATTAAGTTACCTTTGTATACATATAATAGATTCACTATTATACGAGAATGATTACATTTGTTTTGATAAAGCAATTCAACTGTAACAAGAGGTGTTCGTAAAACATATACATAGTAAAAAAAAGTTTTGCAACTAAATGTAAATATCTTTAGTCACCAAAATATTTTTGTTTTAAAATAAAATCAAACGTTGACATGATAGATTATAGCTAGAGAACAAAACAGATGAATTTTATACCACCATCGCGTGCGGATCGCACTCCAGGTGCGCATTTCCGGTTTTCATGTCTGCCATGGTATTCATGTGTATGGAGCATAATTCTAGAAAACATTTAGGTGTGAACATAATCGTCTTTGCCCAGCATGAAAAAGGCCACTAAAAAGAGTTTTTTGCAACGCTGTGTGACTACGCTATATGCTTATGTAAACAAGTTTATGTACTCCCATTATCATCCATTTCTTTCTGATTTGTCACCCTTAGAGCACATTTGGTGCATTTAAGGGAGACGTGTACGTGATCGTAATGACGCGAATGACGTTCAAATTCTTGGTAAGGTAGTGAATATTGATACTGTGTACAAACAATTTAAGCGAATTAGAAATCGCTTCACTGCTGTTCTTGCTCGAAAATGACCTCATAGTCGATACCGAATTCTGTTGTGACTTTTTGTTTTGACCCCTTACCTACGTCACGACAATGTTTCCTCCACAATATTTAACGTTACCACAAAGCGATCTTTGAATATTGTGTGTAAATGCATATGCTTAAATGTACGTAACTGTTGTGGAATAAATATCACAGAAAATACATGTTTTCAATTAACAAAGTCAGTGTTGCTAAACTTTTTTTACATGGTATATATGCCCCCTAAATGGCCTACATTTTATGTAGCAAAGTTCAAGGTCAAGATTACAAGGTCCAAGCTCATGGTCAAATATGAAAGGTCTTGGTAGGAGGTGTCCATGTGTGAAATATCAAGGCTATACATATAAAGGTACATGAAATATAGGCCAGATTATAGTTTTTAAAGTATGCCAAAGTCAAGGTCCAAGGTCATGGTCAAATGTCAAAGGTCATTCTTGGAGGTGTCCATGTGTGAAATATCAAGGCTGTGGGTGTAATAGGACATGAGATATATGCCTGGTTTAAGTTTTTAATAGTAGGTCAAACTCCAAGGTCAAGGTTGCAATATTCAAGGTCATGGTCAAATGTGAAAGGTCTTGGTAGGAGGTGTCTATGTGTTAAATATCAAGGATGTAGGTGTATAGGACATAAGATAAAGGCAAGGTTAAAGATTTTTAAAAGTATGTCAAACTCCAAGGTCAAGGTCACACCGGCCAAGGTCATGGTCAAATGTGAAAGGTCTTGGTAGGAGGTGTCCAAGTGTAAATTATCGAGACTGTATAGGTAACAGGACATGAAATTTAGGCCTAGTTTAAGTTTTTTCAGTAGGTCAAACTCCAAGGTCAAGGTCCAAGGTAATGGTCAAACGTGAAATGTCTTGGTTCGAAGTGAACATGTGTGAAATATCAAGGCTGTATGTGTAAAATGACATGAAATATAGGCCAGGTTAATGTTTTGTAAAAGTAGGTCAAACACCAAGGTCAAGGTCCAAGGTCATGGTCAAATGTGAAAGGTCTTGGGCGTAGGTGTCCATGTGTCAAATATCAAGGCTGTATGTGTAAAAGGATATGATATATCGGCCAGATTAAAGTTTTTTAAAAGAAGGTCAAACTCCAAGGTCAAAGTCACAAGGTCCAAGGTCATGGTCAAATTTGAAAAGTCTTGGTAGGATGTGTCCATGTATGATATATCAAGGCTGTATGTGTAATAGCAAATGAGATATAGGCCCAGTTTATTTTTTTGAAAGTAGGTCAATCTCCAAGGTGAAGGCCACAAGGTCCAAGGTCATAGTCATATGTGATAGGTCTTGGTCGGAGGTTTCCATGTGTCAAATATCAAGGCTGTATGTGTAAAAGGACATAATATATAGGCCAGGTTAAAGTTTTTTAAAAGTAGGTCAAACTCCAAGGTCAAAGTCACAAGGTCAAAGGTCATGGTCAAATGTTTTAGGTCTTGGTATAGGAGGTGTCAATGTGTATGTGTAATAGGTCATGAGATATATGCCCAGTATAATTTTCAAAAGTATGTCAAACTCCAAGGTCAAGGTCACACCGGCCAAGGTCATGGTCAAATGTGAAAGGTCTTGGTAGGAGGTGTCCAAGTGTAAATTATCGAGACTGTATAGGTAACAGGACATGAAATTTAGGCCTAGTTTAAGTTTTTTCAGTAGGTCAAACTCCAAGGTCAAGGTCCAAGGTAATGGTCAAACGTGAAATGTCTTGGTTCGAAGTGAACATGTGTGAAATATCAAGGCTGTATGTGTAAAATGACATGAAATA
The DNA here is from genome assembly GCA_963680895.1 of Fragum sueziense. NCBI lineage: Eukaryota > Metazoa > Mollusca > Bivalvia > Cardiida > Cardiidae > Fragum > Fragum sueziense. The sequence continues at coordinate 11,232,312 of OY804604.1, forward strand.
TAGGCCAGGTTAATGTTTTGTAAAAGTAGGTCAAACACCAAGGTCAAGGTCCAAGGTCATGGTCAAATGTGAAAGGTCTTGGGCGTAGGTGTCCATGTGTCAAATATCAAGGCTGTATGTGTAAAAGGACATGATATATCGGCCAGATTAAAGTTTTTTAAAAGAAGGTCAAACTCCAAGGTCAAAGTCACAAGGTCCAAGGTCATGGTCAAATTTGAAAAGTCTTGGTAGGATGTGTCCATGTATGATATATCAAGGCTGTATGTGTAAAAGGAAATAATATATAGGCCAGGTTAAAGTTTTTAAAAGTAGGTCAAACTCCAAGGTCAAAGTCACAAGGTCAAAGGTCATGGTCAAATGTTTTAGGTCTTGGTAGGAGGTGTCAATGTGTATGTGTAATAGGTCATGAGATATATGCCCAGTATAATTTTTTAAAGTAGGTCAAACTCCAAGGTCAAGGTTACAAGGTCCAAGGTCATGGTCAAATGTGAACGATGTTGATAGGAGGTATCCATGTGTGAGATATCAAGACTGTATGTGTAAAAGGACATAAGATATAGGCAAGGTTAAGAATTAAGTGTAAAAAGGGCAATAACTCCAAGAATTTGATCGGCTGAGTTATGGTTCTTGTGCACTGCACCTCTCAATAATGAGATCTATCTACCTGTACAGTTTCATGATTCTACCTTGCATACTTTTTGAGTTGTGCTACGGACAAAAATCAAGTTTGAAAATCAACAAAGGGCAATAACTCCAAGAATTTGATCGGCAGAGTTACGATTCTTGTGCACTGTACCTCTCCATAATGAGATCTATCCGCCTGTAAAGTTTCATGATTCTACCTTACATACTTTTTGAGTTGTGCTCCGGACAAGAATCAAGTTTGAAAATCAACAAAGGGCAATTACTCCAAAAAATTGATCGGCAGAGTTACGGTTCTTGTGCACTGCACCTCTCCATAATGAGATCTATCCACCCATGAAGTTTCATGAATCTACCTTCAATACTTTTTGAGTTATACTCCGGAAACGGGTTGGTCTACGGACCGACCGACTGACTTACTGACCGACCGACCAACCAACCAACCAACCGACCGACACTTGCAAAACAATATACGCCCATTTTCTTCGAAAGGGGGTATAATTATTCTCGTTCAATAGTGAATATTTTATACAACACAATATATATACATATAACTAATATCAAGTGTATCGAAAATGAATATCACCTTCTTTTAATTTGTCCAAAGTACTATGATATACGCAAGAAATACATAAAATACTTTTAAAACAACTGGCCAACTTCGAATAAATTTGAATTATATTAATGAATTCCATATCAACAAAAGTACTGATTAATATGGCTAAGTTTATTTATACTGCAAATAAAGCGGGTGCACTTAATTTGCCAAATAATTAATCTGTAGCAATTCTTACAAAGATAATTCATTTTGCTGAATTTTCAATTTTGTATCTTCTCTTGAAAATGTTATTTGTGTCATTCTTCCCACGTATGTTAAATTTGTTTAATTTTAGGCTATAAACATGCGTATTGCTGTTTCCTGCTGAATAAAATGTTATGTTATGCCATAAGACACAGTATTTTGATAATTATTTACAATACTTTTTTGATACGTTGTCGATTGATAAAAACAGGACCTGATAAAAAGTTATTGACCACAAAACACAATTTATTTAACTATTTATTTTTAGAAGCAAAGATACACCTACCGTCAGTCTGAGACACCACCATATTCTGTACAATCAAATTCTCTTGTTCCGTGCCGATTGCCACAAGGTTCCCGCCATGGACCACGCATATTTCCTTTAAATTAACCAATAATGCGTCTTTAGACAATTAACAAACGGCAAACTCCTCGAAATTCAAAGATGTTGCAGACGACAATTCAAAATGAGTATTTTAGCTCACCTGAGCAACATGCTCAAGGTGAGCTTTTGTGATCACCCTGTGTCCGGCGTGCGTCGTGCGTCGGAAGTCGGAAGTCGTCAACAATTTCTTTAAACATCTTCTCCTCCTTAACCACTGGGCCAATCCTAACCAAACCTGGCAGGCATGTTCCCTGGGTGACTCTTTTTTAAAACTTGTTTTCAAATTTTTGATTCGTCAAAAAATGTGGGCGTGCCAGGGCGGGGCTTATCAGACTTAGAGAAATTGTTAAATATTTCTTCAAAAATCTTCTTCTCCTTAACCATTGAGTCAATTGTTACCAAACTTGGCAGAAATGTTCCTTGAGTGACCCTTTTCAAGACATGTTTTCAAATTTTTGTTTCGTCAAAAAATGTGGGGCGTGGCAGGGTGGGGCTTATCAGACTTAGATAAATTGTTAACTAATTCTTCAAAAATCTTCTTCTCCTTAAACAATGAGTCTATTGTTACCAAACTTGGCAGAAATGTTCCCTGGGTGACCCTTTTCAAAATTTGTTTTCAAATTTTTGATTCGTCAAAAAATGTGGGCTTGCCAGGGCGGGGCTTATCAGACTTAGAGAAATTGTTAAATATTTCTTCAAAAATCTTCTTCTCCTTAACCATTGTGTCAATTTTAACCAAAATTGGCAGAAATGTTCCTTGGGTGACCCTTTTCAAAACTTGTTTTCAAATTTTTGATTCATCAGAAAATGTGGGCGTGGCAGGGCGGGGCTTATCAGACTTAGATAAATTGTTAAATGATTCTTTAAAAATCAAATGTTGATCCAATTTGTACCAATCTTGGCTGGAATGTTTCTTGAGTGACTGTCTTCACTGTGTGTTGATGAATGATTGATTTGTCATAAAATGAGGGCATGGCAGCCTTGGCAGGGCGGGGTTTATCAGACTTGGAAAAATTGTTAAATAATTCTTCAAAAATTGTCTTAACCCTTTCCCAAACGACATTTTTTGTGTTGTTCAATTCGAAACCTGCTGTAGATGACAAAATAGATGATGGTAAAGATATGTTTTATGTACACAATAGTGTAGAAAATATTGAGCCAAAAGGAGAAACTGCTGGTTATCAGCAGTTTCTTCTTTTTTCTCAATGTTTTCCCAAGCCTTTTCAATTAGGGACGTCAAAAGCAGGTCTTGTTTGGGAAAGGGTTAAAATTAATCAAGTTTTACCAAAATTGGCAGAAATGTTCCTTGGGTGACCCTTTTCAAAACTTGTTTTCAAATTTTTGATTTGTCAAAAAATGTGGGCGTGGCAGGGCAGAGCTTATCAGACTTAGAGAAATCATGAAAAAAACCTTTCAAAATCAACCATTGGTCAAATTTGAACCAAACTTGGCAGATCTGTTTCTTGAGCGAATGTTTTCAATGAGTGTTCATGAATTTTTGATTTGTCAAAAAATGTAGGCGTGACAGGGTGGGGCTTATCAGACTTGGAGAAATTATTAAACAATTCTTTGAAAATTTGTTTCTCCAAATTATACCAAATTTTCCAGGAATTTTCCTTGGGTAGCCCTTTTTATTATTATTATTTTTTTTTTTTTTTTTTTTTTTTTACAAATTTCTGATTCGTCAAAGATGTGGGCATGGCAGGATGGGACTTATTCGACTAGGAGAAATGATAGGAAATTCTTTAAAAATTAGTGTTGTGCTGATAGGTTCCAGCTATCGAAAGCTATCGGATTGAGCCTAAAACCAGCTACAATCGATTGCATTTTTTCACTATCGATGCTATCGCTAGAGTTCTGCTGTTCTTTTGCAGGTATTTTTGGGACATTTGAATCCAAATTAAAATTCTCAATTCAAAAGTAGATATCAATTTCCTGGCATAAATGAAATTTCCAGACCATTTTCTTATTCCCTCCCATTCTCATACCATGGCTTTTAAGAAAGGAAAGTAGATGTAAAAGTTAATGCTAAAAATGTAAATCTAGGTAAAATATATGAGAGTATGACTTGATTGGTAGTCTGCCATTTGCTTTATCAATAAAATTAATCTGACATTAACAATGACTTTTGATGGATAGATTCCAGCATTTGAGCTGATTAAACAATATTCTTTCCAAAATATACCTCTATGTATCTCTGATATATATGTATGATCATATATCTCATGATATGTTATCTGTAATTCACTAGGTTAAATTGTTGTTGTTGTTTAAAAAACGATTGTACAATCGATAATCAATCGATATGACTCTCCGATTATCGATAGTGATTTTGCTGTCCGATATACAACACTATTAAAAATCAACTGTTTGGTCAATTTGAACCAGGGATGCTGCATGAGAGCACAATCAAATACACAAACAACTCAGGTGAGCGATATCAGTGCCTTTCAGGCACTCTTGTTTACATTTGTTTGGTCGTTTTATGTAGACAAAATTGTGGGAAACGAAGAAATTGCTTGTCACAAGCAATTTCTTCATTTTCCACAGGGTTTTCCAAAGCCATTATCTGGTGGGGAGTCAGAAAGAGTCACTGTGTGGTAATGGGTTAAAGTTATATTTCAGATTTCTTATTGGATAAAGTGGCCACACTATATATTCCATATCATAAATTATGTAACATGTTGTTGTTTATTCTATTTGCAATAAATGGTGGACATTAATTATACGCCTAAGAAAAACAACTTTTTTCGTGTCCTGGTGGTTCGTGTCACTTGTAAGTAACCGATATCACGTTTGATAAGCACGTGATACAAAAATTCCAGAATATCTTCAATGATTTTGTTAATACAGAACCGATTTGAATTCGGTTTGAAGCAGAGAAGGTGGACAGACTTCAAGAATTATATGGACGTGGTTGGGTTTTTAAAAAGTTTTGGTTGATCTTCAATAACTTTCTTATCAGTTGATTTTTTTTCAAAAGTCCACAACGTCCAGCTAATTCCTAGCATTTTTTCACCTTCACTGATTCAAGCCGAATTGAAATTGGTCAAGTATTAACAAAACTATTGAAGTTCTGAGTAACGTGATTATCCACCGTGCATATATAACATTTAAAAGGGAAATTCTATTTTGTGATTGATCTACGTATAGTTGTTATAAAATACAAAATTAGGCCTATTTGTGGGGTCCAAACTGACTCCTGTTGGTAGGATTTGTATGTAGAATAAGTTTGTAAAATGAAGATTAAAGCTGCGCCGTGTCAATAAAATCACACAATATCTACCGATAGATGCCGTGAAGTCTATTATCATCTATCTGATTTGGGCATTCTGGGCTAGCTACTTTCAGGATGCCAGCGCCCTTAAAATGCATACACGTGGTGAAAAATGTCACGCGACACATTTGCTCCACACGCTTCAAGTAAAATGAATTATAACCTGATTTGAATAAATTCTTTTATTCGATAAAATGAAGACAAAAAGTAAACTTTATTTTTAAGTAAATGTAGTTTTTAGTGCAATTTTCTGCTTGCTACTTTTTGGCGACGGGATTTCGGAGTTATGCGCACTGCGTTGTGGTTAAGCCAAAATAGGATAAAGTGATGCGTCAAACCAGTCAGTTCGAAAATAAAAAAAATGTTAGACTGGACAAATTTAGACTGATGGCTAATCAATATAAAATCACTTAATACATCTCACCTGTCCTTTTTGACATGACGCCATGGCCTTGTTAAGTAAGTACCAAGATGCTCCGAATTTCTTCCATCCCAGCGTCTCTAAAATTATACAGTATTACATGTATGTGTTTAGGTTATTTATCCTCGGTTGCCGGACATTTCCATATGACCGAGTAGTAGACTGGGCTTGCCCGGGAAGGAACTCCCTTCTTTTGACCTGTTTCCACCTTTGAATGGTGGAGGAAGACCCCAAGTGGGCACCTGGGTAGAACCACCGACGTTCCGCAAGCCAGCTGGATAGCTTCCTCACATTTGTTCATTTCATTATTATATACGAGTCACGATATTAAGGTTTACATACCCTCAAAAAATCACCACTTTCCAGCCATACGAAATGCATCAAATTACACACACTGGTAAATACACTTCAAATAAGTTGATTCACCGTACCGGATTTCAAGATTATGCTTTAAGAAGAAATAATTTACAAATATTATTTTACTCTTTATTCATATGCAAGGGAGGTAATTTTGAACATTTTTGTAAAATATTTCCATAAGTATGCGTTAATTCAAAAATCTAAACCGTTCAAAATGCGTATGTTTGTATTTAGAATGGAAATGTAACACAGTTTAGGAATTACTGACACTTTTCAAATTTCGCATCTGGGTCTTTGGTGCTTTTGAGGGGTCGGATACCTTAAGGTTCCTTAACTGTACTGGCAATATTTGGTACACACACTTCTAGCCTATAGATCTCTTTGAAAGTTGGATATGTTGTAGACATTGATAATTAGAAATATTTCAACATCTTACTTTTTAAAATTTGTAAATCCAAGGGGAGAAAACTGGCTTTAAAGTTTGCATTGCAGTCAATTAGAAAATACCTTTTTTTTGTCAATATTTTCAAGATTATGCAAATTTTTTAATTATTTAAATGGTAGAAAGTTGCCAATTATTATTTTGCTCCTTGACATATAATAAAATAGTTCGTTTACCACACAAATGTTGTGAAAACTGATTATTTCGTGAGTCAATGGCAGATAATCCACTAACATTTATATCATAAGGGGAGATAATGCATTATTTTCATTTCAGAAATTTAAACTGATTATTTACCATTCACAACATAACATTTCAATTTGAGTTTTGTCATACATATAATTGAGACATGATTATAAACACTACCAGGCATATTTGTAGTGCAACTAAATCATTATAAAGTTACAGCCATTACAGTTCCGGAACCTTAAATGGCATATGTTTACAATATTTAGTTATTCAAACGACACAATATCGACCTCCGAACTACTGTAATTTTGCATGGCATGTTTCTAATCTTGATGACCTTGTCTTACACCAACAAGATCAAAGCAACTCACGCAAAATTGTTTTGAAAATCATTAACTTTTGTCCCTTATTTACATGGATAAATGCCATAATATCATGATTGAACTAAGATCTGGCCATGGTTTCTCGAAAAATACTTAAGGTAGTTCACCCCTAATGGAATTCACGCGACGTCGGAATTATTCGGGCGACGTCGAAAACATTCGGCGGTGGAACGTTCACCGCCGAACGTTTTCGACGTCGCCCGAATATGTTCGGACGCATAACGAATGTTAAACGACGTCGCACGAATAATTCCGACGTCACGCAAATCTCATTAGGGGTGATATACCTTAAGTACATACTCATGAGTACATGCTCAACTTCAATGGAATAATCTCCAATGTTAATTGGTATTCAATTATTGAAGTCCACGTGGATTTCGTGTGATTTGAGTACGGTGCTCAGATTTGAGATGAGAACGCACTAAAGTATTTTCAAGAAACCGGAGCCTGATTTACAGAAAGGTTTTATTGAAGGTATCTCCTGTAAACATATTATGCTGTACATAAACTATCTTGGATTCTAAGAAATTTTAAATTACTTATACGAAAATTTAAATAATTTTCAAATCCTTAGGCATCACTGATAAGCATTCCACGGTTGATGCGATGTTTATTTTGCACTCAATCATTCAAAAGATATTGTCACAAAACAAGAAACTATGGTATGTTTTCATTGATTATAAACGTGCTTTCGATACAGTAGATCGAGACTCACTATGGCACAAGCTCACACAAACTGGTATTAGCAACAAAATGGTAAACATGGTCAAAAGCGTATATTCTAAGGTTCAGTCTTGTGTTAAACTTTCAAATAGCAACGATATGTCTCACTTCTTCGATGTTTCGATTGGACTAACGCAAGGAGAGCCTCTTTCACCAATGCTATTCATACTTTTTATTAACGACATAGTTGATAATTTAGACTTCAATTCATTAACGGAAACAGATTTCGAACTCTTATCAAAATATCTTATTCTCTTTGCCGATGACCTGGTTATATTTACCACTGATCCAGTTAGTTTACAGTCTCAAATAGACAGTATATATCAATACTCAGAAAAGTGGGGCCTGGAAATAAATGTTTCTAAAACTAAAGTCTGCATATTTGAAAAAAGAAAATCCAATAAAACTGAAACGTTTTTAATAAATGATGAAACCATTGAAATTGTTGATTCTTTTACATACCTTGGGATAAAATTCCACTATACTGGAAATCTCAAAGAAGCTACTCGTAATTATGCGATCAAGCGTCGAAAGCTTACTACAATCTGATGAATTTTTTTGATAAAGTGCCAATAGATATGGCCAAGTGCAAATAAGCATTCAAAATTTATGTTCCAGGAAACAGCAAATTATTTTGAAAACATCTGTACAAGTATCATCAAAATAGGTTAGTTTTCTGAAATAAGGATGCATTTTTTAATTTTGCTGAACATTTCAGACAAATCGGTCAAATCGTTCAAAAGATATAAAAGATTGAATATCGCAAAAAGGCCAAAAAAACCCGCTTTTTTGTGTGACATTGATCAAAAGTGCATTTTTGTTTTTTAAATATTTTTTCAATAAGCAATAAATAGGATGTTGGTCTTTAAATTTCTTATTTAGAGCCAGTTTCTGAAGAGAAAACAAACACAATTTGTCACAAATTAACCCTTTCCCAAAATATGGCACAGAAAATATTGAGACAAAAGGAGAAACTGCTGGTTATCAACAGTTTCTTTTTTTGTTTCAATGTTTTCCCAAGCCTTTTCTATTAAGGACGTCAAAACCAGGTCTTGTTCGGGAGAGGGTTAAGAAATTCTTTGTTTTAGCGAAATTTTTAAAAAACACCCAAAATGGGCCAAACATCCAAAATCTGGGTATTTCACTGTGGGTGGATGCCACAACCACAAGGAAAGTGGTTCATGAGATATGACAACACACATGCATGGTGGAAAGGATGTAATTTCTGATTTACGTCACTTTTTATACGCCGCCGGAGGCGGACGTATATTGGCGTCATCTTCTCCGTCTGTCCGTCCGTCCGTCCATCCGTCCGTCCATCCGTCCATCCGTCCATCCGTCCGTCCGTACGTACGTCCACTTTTCTTGTCAACGCAACTCCTCCTAAGTTTCTGGCTGGATCTTCTTGAAACTTGGTCAATGTTATCACCTCAATTGGTAGATGTGCATGAAGGAAGGATTTTATGGTTCGTTGATTTTTGCCTGAGTTATGCCCCTTAAAAACTTAGTCTCTGGGGCTTATTGAAATTGCAGCCTTGTCAACGCAACTCCTCCTAAGTTTCTGGCTGGATCTTCTTGAAACTTGGTCAATGTTATCACCTCAATTGGTAGATGTGCATGAAGGAAGGATTTTATGGTTCGTCGATTTTTGCCTGAGTTACGCCCCTTAAAAACTTAGTCTCTGGGGCTTATTGAAATTGCAGGCTTGTCAACGCAACTCCTCCTAAGTTTCTGGCTGGATCTTCTTGAAACTTGGTCAATGTTATCACCTCAATTGGTAGATGTGCATGAAGGAAGGATTTTATGGTTCGTCGATTTTTGTCTGAGTTACGCCCCTTAAAAACTTAGTCTCTGGGGCTTATTGAAATTGCAGGCTTGTCAACGCAACTCCTCCTAAGTTTCTGCCTGGATCTTCTTGAAACTTGGTCAATGTTATCACCTCAATTGGTAGATGTGCATGAAGGAAGGATTTTATGGTTCGTCGATTTTTGCCTGAGTTACGCCCCTTAAAAACTTAAGTCTCTGGGGCTTATTGAAATTGCAGGCTTGTCAACACAACTCCTCCTAAGTTTCTGACTGGATCTTAATGAAACTTGGTCAATGTTATCACCTCAATTGGTAGATGTGCATGAAGGAAGGAATCTATGGTTCGTTGATTTTTGCCTGAGTTATGCCCCTTAAAAACTTAGTCTCTGGGGCTTATTGAAATTGCAGGCTTGTCAACACAACTCCTCCTAAGTTTCTGGCTGGATCTTAATGAAACTTGGTGGATGTTATCACCTCAATTGGTAGATGTGCATGAAGGAAGGATTTCATGGTTCATTGATTTTTGCCAGAATTATGCCCCCTTCAATCTTAGTCTCTGGGGCTTAATGATATTTCAGCCTCGTGAATGCAATTCCTCCCAGGTTTTTCACTGGATATTTATAAAAACCTTTTTGTGAACACAATTTTTTAAAGGTTTTTCAGTGAATATTTATAAATCCTTGTCAATGTCATTTTTTTGTCTCAAGTTTTATAAGTGGCGGCGTATATTTTGACGATGGCACTCTTGTTTCTTTTTGATTTCATGTCAAAATTTTGGTAGTCTTTTTCTTTTAACAAAATTTTGTCCCAACAGTAACGGTTGCCACCCTGCCTTTGTTTTTTGATAGCTATTATCATTATACAGTTAATTTCTGGCCTCATTCACAGCACCAATTTTTCCCAAATGGTTGTCAAACACGTTCCATTTTAATACTTTGTTGTACCTACATATTTACAGCAAGCACATCAAAGAGAAACAATGTCCCAACAGTAACGGAAAATGTCCCAACAGTAACGGTTACATTCTTGATAAGCTGCTCTTGTCTAGTAGACTATAAAAGATGTTTATGAGCTGTCCTGTGAAACTTCAAGACATCCATGATAAGTTGATACTAGCATTACAAGTTGAATATCAAATGAACCAAACGTTTCAGGGGTTCAAAGTCAGGCCTTAATAGAATGGCTTCTGAAAGTCTATTGTCCAAGCTATAAATTGATTCTTGTTAAATGACAGTATGCATTAAACTTATTGAATTTAATCTGTAAGACTCTGAGAACAAAAAACAAGTGACTAAGAATGACTGCATAAACCTTACTGTAATAAATGCATGCCTAAATTGGTTAAATGGCTGCCGTTACTGTTGGGACAGATTTCTAGACAATTTAATTCAAGGAGCTACTTTGTGAAAAAATGGTTTCATTAATTTTCAAGAAGACTTGGCAAGCCAAGAAACCTTTCTCAAGCTACAAAGTGCATTAAAAGACTCAAATTGTTTGAACATCACTGAAAAAATTAAACACTGATATAATTCTATTAGACATACAGAATGCTGAATGGCAAGCAATTTCACAATTTATGATGCACATGCATTCTTGATCTCATTAACAAGATATGTCTCATATACATGTAGCAATTGATATAATCTAAATTTGATAGATAAGATAGGAACTTCTTCCACTTTTTATTGTGTAGACCTCAACTAAATGCAGATTTGCCCAAGTCAAAAACGATACTTTTTTATTAAGTTATTTAACCACTGAAACTTTGTATCTTTGGAACCCAAACATAGCATTTAAAAGGGGTTGAAATAAAATGCCATGCATGTATCCTAAGAAAGAATACAATATACTTGTACATGTTTGAAGGTGAGTTATAAAGCTCATATGATCAATCATCACATCCTGTAATTTGATATATGTATAAGATACAAAATATACATGTACATTATATAGACAAAAATTAGTTTGCACATGTATTTTAAGTTTTACTCTTTGGAGATGTCGAAAATGGCAAAAGTCATGAGATAATCATTTAAACAATTTTGTTTTACCTTAATATACATTCACGTAGCCACTAATGACTATATAATAATACATAATAGTACTACCATACACAATTTATCAGCCCTGCAAGAGTTTTAATCAGATACTGTCTTACAGAATATACAGATAATACACCAAGAACAACAATTTCATAGGTGAAGTTTGATTTGAATTAATGTATATGCATATATTTATTCATTCATAAGTTGGTATTCTCAATCAATTTACATGTAGTGGATTGTTTTAACATTTTCAGTTTGATTTTAATTTACAAGTATATACTGAAAATGCTGTAGTAACTTTCAAGTCATGAATAATTGGTCTGAACCAGTCAGTCCGTTATTTTCTTGTCATTGTGAGAACAAATTTTGTCTGGCATTAGCAGATCTGTTAGAATGAATAGCACTATTTAATACATAGTTTATGATGATTTTGACCCCTCCTATTGAAAACAGGGTTAATGCAGTGAGTTGGAAGATGTATTTAGTTATCACTATTGATTTAAATATTTTGGCTGGGAGAAAACCGTTACTGTTGGGACATACTTTAATTTGAAGTTAATCTGTGGAAAATTGCCTGGAATCCAGTAAATTTTCTTTAAATGAAACTGTGCCCTTCTTTACCTGTTTTAATGTGTTTCTTATACAATTAACCATTTTTAAGGTAGCTACACCATCAGGGAGTTGACTATTTGGCTTTGAGCACTCACATGATGATGAAATACATGTAAACCAGATTATTTTATCGTCCTGTGAAATCAATGCTTAGTTATCCTATCTAAACACCAAGATGATAAATCCCATTTATAAGTAGCCTTTTTAAAATGTTATAAGGCTCTAAATGCATGGAAGCTATTGGTGTCCCAACAGTAACGGCAAATCCGTTCATTTTTAAATCGCATATTACAATGTAACAACACGAACTATTGAAGTAATTCTTGTTTTTTATTATTGAGTTATGATGTATTTTTATTTTCTAATTATTTCATTAGGCATATGATGCTTTATCTTCACTGAATATAAATAAATACAAGTATGTTTTCAAAACTCATTACTTTTCAAAGCATTTATTTCAATATTTTTCTCAAAAAAAAATCAAATGAAATGGACAAGAAATGGGTAAAATGTTTGTATATGGCATTGGCTTACTATGAAACAAAATATAATTGACAGTCCTCTGAGAAAAAATACTTTTTTTGTTCCTTATAAAACCAATACAAAATGAAAAATATGCCCCAAATATTATAAATAAATCCCAAATAATTTTTACATCAGACTTAATTTCCTCAAAAACATAACTTTTTTGCAAAGTTGAACATATATGCTACCATAAAAAACAACTGAAACATACAAAAACAAAAGTTCATTTTTGGACATTTTGTCACACCTTATTTGCACTTGGCCATATTTAAACTAAACTCTCTCTTTTTGATTCACTTGTTGTTCCCATTCTCCAATACGGATCTGAAGTTTGGTGCGTATACAATTTCAAAGAAGTCGATAAGTTGTATTACAAGTTCTTGCGAACTTTATGGGGGGTAAAATCACAAACACCAACATATTATGCGCTCTTAGTTGAATTTGGTATACTTCCTGTCAACTCTCTGTAAACAAAGGTCTCTCAAATTTTGGTGCAAAATTATGAATAATGATAATGCTGTTTTACATCAGATGTACGAGAACCAGTCTAATATTGCTGGAAATAGTTGTTGGTACAAAAGGGTTATCTCTATCATAGACCATCTTGGACTAACGCATATACGTACACATTTTTATAATGAAGCTAATAATTTTGCTGTACTTAAATGCCGACTACATGATCAATTTATCCAGGAATGGCATAACCAAATAAATAATCTTCCGAAGTTATCTTATTGTCTATTTAGAAAATAAATTTCTGTTATGAACCTTACCTAGATAAGGTCCAAAACAAAAATTTGCTACAGTGTTTAGCTAAGTTTAGACTTAGTTCCCACGAACTGTCAATAGAGACTGGTCGTTATAATAACATTCCCAGAGAAGAAAGATATTGTACTAAATGTAATAGCGGTGTAATTCAATCAGAATATCATTTTCTTTTGACTTGCCAAAAATATGCAGATGCAAGAAAGAAGTATTTGGGTAATATACGATGGCCAACTATTAACATATTCTCCTGTATTATGAAGAATACTAATACGAAAACTATATCGAATATCTGCAAATATATAAAAAAAAGCTTTGAAATGCGTGAAAAAATCATTTCTTTAAACGATACATAGATTATATCAATATAATGAAGTTCATAAACCAATTCACTCCTTATTTGTATTGCATGTAACATGTTTCTATTCACTCACATGTGTATTATAATATTGTTGATAGTCTTTGCCATATTTCATTTTTTTTTTTGTAAATGGCCAAAGACATTGTATAATGTCGATATGCCAATAAATTCATGAAATGAAATGAACTGAACTGAATATACTTGTGCGTGTGTTCTGTACAATAATTATGCAAACCAGTCGGTTCTGAGTAAGGCTTTACAATAAATAATCCTCTCGGGTTGTCGCCCTCTTGAGTAAATTATTGTGCCCCCTAACTTAAAACTTGGTTAAATAAGGATAGACCACGATGGGAATTCGATTATTTCTTATCATAATAAGTAACCCACGAAATAAAGCACTACATGTACCATCGTTCGTTTAAATTTTGGAGATGAAAACTATACTAACGGAAAAAAGTAACTGTGCATAATTCTTTTCTGATTATTTTCTTAAAAAGACGACATATTCACAAGAAATTTCTCTTGCATGAGTCCTTAAGATATCTTTGTTAACTAGATATCGAATGCTGCCAACTGCACACGCACGGAGGTTCGACTTTAACGCACTTTACGTTTGGGTGTTTTGTTGCAAACCGTCTTGTTGCTAATAAAAACGTGTAAATTGGTTTCATTGAACAGAACACAGCGTGAAACGTTTATTCAAAGATGTACGTTTATGCATGATTTAGACAGTAACTCTCTAATGCCTAAGAAAGAGGCCACCAAGCATTTTTGTGTGCATAGAAACTTCATATAGGCACTTTGGGGACGAATTCAACAATTTACAAACACCCGCGTCTTGCAACATTCGAGATGTCGACACATGACGTCATTCTGACAAGTCAACCATAATCGGAACAATCAATAGTGAAATCGATTGTAATTGACAAAAGTTACTGCTAGGTTGAGTGAAGAATTGAGTTCTATCAGCAGAGTGCCTGTTAGAGATCGGTTAATGGAGCGCTACGTCCGTCGCAGACGTCTTCCGATACGTCTAGTCATGCTACGAAGCGTCGACAACATTGTCTTCGGTGGCGTAGACAACATCAACGCTTTCGCTAGGTCGATTGGAACAATGCATTGCTTATTGGCGCATATTGTTTACACCCGTACAGTCCGATGGTTGAGCTCGCATTTATAACAGCGTTGGGGAACGTCATTTTGATTCATGCTTTATTCAACGTCAACGCAGGAATAGTTGACTCTGAATTTTGTCAACATCTTAAGAACATTTACCGAGCCGTTTTTTGACTGTTTAGTTGTCTCGTTGTTGCAGAGCAATATCGATACCTATAGTGTTCACCATCGAAAATGGCTTGTGAACTTGAATTTTACCCTTCCATACTTTCCGGACTTGTTACGGTAATAACGAGTGGGTAGCAAACTGGATATCATTGAAAATTAAAGGTTAAAACGTTTGTTTTCCAAATTATAAAATTTGATTCATTTATCTTATGTACTTAACATTTTATATAGAAAAGAAATATGCACAGTTACTTTTTTCCGTTAGTGTACTTACGATAATAGTATCTGGAGCTTTCCATGGTAGGCAGACCGGTCACATCTGTACCATGATAAATCGAACACCCCTGACAAAAGCCTGTTGGTTCACTATAAAAGAAACTAACACAAGTCGCCTCTGCCTCACATCGCTTTGCGCACGTCATCAGGCTGTGGTTTGACTCTTCGAACACGCTATTTGGTGCTGGAAATGTCTTTTCTCCATCCCTATAACCGTTGAACCATAGGTACAATTTCATGTCAGATTCGCTTCCCACAAACGACAACACACACGCGATGGCTAACACATGTATTCCCGCCATATTATCAACTCTTTCTTTTCTTCTGTTGAAATACGATGATTCCTGTCAAATGGTCGCTGCTATTTGATATCCTATTTTAATAATTGTTATTTAATACAGATTGCTTAAATTTGTAGGATTGGTGCTGTTAAATGTTAAAATATTTTTTTTTCAAACTTTAATTGTAATAGCTCCTATTTATATTCACCGAAAATGGAATTATTACAATCAGCTGTTGTTGTTATATTTCGTCAAATATTCACTAGATAAACTATACAAAACTTGGAAAATTCGTAGACGACACGTTATTTTCCAAATGACAATGATTGTAAGTATAATATTATTTGAGCCGGGATCTGGAAAAACGTCCCTTATAGCATTTTTAGAAATTGAGTTTCAAGATCAGCTTGTTCTCAAATGCAGTCCAATATGCATCCATGCTGCTCTCTTGAAGTTACTACAGGTCACGAAGAAGCTATTAGAGAACAACATGGATCCTGATCAGACTGTGCGTATGCACAGGCTGATCTGGATCTATGTTGGGCTCAACAGCTTTAAGGGACGTTTTTCCAGATCCTGGCTCATTTGTATTGGCCTTGGATATACGAGGGTTGATTGATAAGTGGTGAGCCTCACATAGAAAGGTTTGAATTGTAACTGTCAAACGATTTTATTTTTCAACATGATCCCCTTCTTTGTCTATACACTTTTGCCAGCGATGTTTTAAGGCCTCAATGCCACTTTTGTAGGTCTCCTTCTCCTGATCGTTCAGAAAGGCCTCCACCGCATGTATAACGTCATCATTTGACTGAAAGTGGGTACCAGCAATAGCTCTTTTCAACTGTGGAAACAGGTGAAAGTCCGATGGAGCAAGATCAGGTGAATAGGGCGGATGTTCTACTAGTTCAAACCCCCAGTCATTGATGGTAGCCATGGCAATGGCAGATTTGTTAACAGGGGCATTATCCTGGTGGAACAGTACACCTTTGCTGAGTTTTCCACGGAGTTTGAGCTTGATGGTTTCTCTCAGTTGCCTTAAAAGTTATGCATCATACTGTCCATTAATTGTTTGGCCCTTTTGTAGATAATCTACCATCAAGATGCCATCACCATCCTAGAAAACCGAAACCATAACTTTTCCTGCTGATGGGACAGCCTTTGTCATTTTGGGTGGGGTGAGCCAGGGTGCTCCCATTGTTTGGACTGTTGTTTTGAAGTGATGCACCCAAGTTTTATTCATAGTCACAAACCTCTGCAGAAAGTTATCTGGGTCTGCCTCTAAAAGTCTCAGATTAGCACGTGACAAAGTGCGCCTAGCGTGGTTCTGGTCAACTGTCAGAAGCCTTGTTACCCAGCGGACAGAGAGCTTTTTCATCTCAAGATTTTTCGTGAGAATTGAGTGGACTCTTTCCTGTGAAATACCAGTTTTACTGGCTATATGTCTCTCTGTAACCCGCCTGTCAGTCGTAACAATATCATTGACTTTATTGACCATTTCTGGTGTTACAACTGTGACAGACCTTCCAGGGCAGACGTCGTCCTCAAGACTCTGCCTACCACGCTTGGACTCCCCTACCAATCTCTTTACTGTAGCCTACGAAGGGGCATCATCCCATAGTGTTGAAACCATATCTGCATGGATGGCCTTCGAAGTTAGACCCTTTTTATACAGATATTGAATCACTATTCTTTCAGCAACCTTGTCCATCTTGCAAAAGCCACTTGCCCGGTTTACTTTAGAGTGCTATCTCTTCAACATTAACTGACCAAAATGACACCAGTTTTCGGCTGCACACCTTTATATAGCCAGGGAATACAGCGTCTGAAAATGGACATGCTTGCTTGACCCCTTCCATGAGAGGCTCACTACTTACCAATCAACCCTCGTATCTAACACACAGTTAAAAGCTTTAACCCTTTCCGAAACAGCAAAATATGTACTTAGTGTGTCTTTCGAAAGCAGACGACATTTCCTTTTTTTGTTGGTAAGGAGTTGATATGTTTATAAATAAAACAGATCATATAAAGACAAATGAAGATCATTCTGATTATCAACAGTTTCTTCTTTTGCCTCAATGTTTTCAAAACCATTCCTATTGGGGACGTCAAAACTACATGTATGTCTTATTTGGAAAGGATTAACCCATTCCCACACAATGACTCTTTTTCACTCCTTACAAGATAATGGCATTGGAAAACATTGTGGAAAAGGGAGAAATTGCTTGTAACAAGCAATTACTTCTTTTTCCACAATCTTTGCTACCCAAAAAGACAATAAAAATATGAATTTCAATCATTTGAAATTGTCGTCTGCAGCATCCTTGAATTTGGACTGGTATAAAAATTTTGCCGTTTGGTAATGGGTTAATAGAAGACAACAGATCTAACACCTTCCCATTATAGAATCAGCGAAGCCTGAAAAAACTTCTAATTATTTAGTGACATGCCATAATGTGATTGGGTAAAAAGTTTAAAAAAATAGAGAAAGAAACAAGATATACATGTACAAGAACTTGTCTAAGTTTAAGAGCTAATTGATTTGCGCCATGATCTGGAAACTGGAAAACGGCAATTAAGGTTTGGTTTATCGGGGTTTTACGCCGTTTTCAACTACTAAGGTCATATTGCGGCGGCTGGAGCACCTAACCGTGGATTCATGTCGTTTCTCATACCAGTACTACCACAACACCCTTACCGAGCCTCCAGCTGCTCCCTCATATAGGTTCA
Organism: Fragum sueziense; assembly: GCA_963680895.1. Lineage (NCBI taxonomy): Eukaryota > Metazoa > Mollusca > Bivalvia > Cardiida > Cardiidae > Fragum > Fragum sueziense. The sequence continues at coordinate 11,250,618 of OY804604.1, forward strand.
CGATATCAAACCATTTTTGGGTGACAATTTTGTCAGTAAGGGTATTTTCCGCGGTCGGGTATCGATCCCGGGACCTCTCGAATGAGGGGCAGATGCGCTACCAATTGCAGTTATTGGCACAACGGACGACGCACAACGCACAAATTATCTAATAACGCTGCCCCCCATTGCCCCCCCCCCCCTCTTCAGCATGGCCATCTCTCTACGGATTTTTTTCTCTTGTACAAACTTTGTTGTCCTTGCCCTATAGACTCTAAATACCAAATGTGAATTAAACCCAACAGCCGCTTTATAAGAAGAAGATTTTTTAAGATGTACCATATTTACCCCTTTTGGTCCCTTATGGGGCCCCAAAGGAAGGTAACTCCATGATTTGTAAAAATCTTGAGCGGCTTTCCATGGGGATGCCTCCTGCCAAGTTTGGTTGAAATCCGTCTAATCGTTCTCAAGAAGAAGTCGAAAATGTTAAAAGTTAACGCACGACGCACAACGGACGACGCACAACGAACAACGCACGACGACGGACGAAACACGGTCCCAATAGTATATGACCTTCGGTCAGGTGACCTAAAAAGATAAGAAATAGAAAAGTTTACGAAATACATATCTCTGAATTGCCACTTATAATCGGTCATGTATTAACAAAACATCGTTGCTTCGGAAAAATCAATGTTCTAAGTGGCTGAAGCTTGTGACACTAAAACTCATTTACATCATTTAAGACTTTACGTGTGTGCAATTGATACACTTTGTGAACAGAATTTTTAAATATTAATGATTTTTCTATCTGCTGAATTTGCTTTTTAGAGACACATTAGCGATGATTTTGTAGGTCATAACAAAATGAAAGAACCCTGTAATTGAAATGCACTATAATATTTGCATAATTGATATTACAATCAGCAGCATATACTGAAACTCAGCATTTTCTCCTTTCCCCTCAAGGTTACCTTAGTGACGTGAATCGTAGACTCTTCATATCGTCGCTTTCCTACGAAAGCCTCGTAACTGCAGCTTAAAACAAGCTGCAGTTACGAGGTTTTCGTAGAAAAGCAGCGATATTTAATCCATTCCCACATATTGACGGATTTTTATCACACCGCTAGATACACTGGTGGTGAACTCGGACAAAGCGAGGAACGTTTTTCGCGACTACAAGGTACAGATACTTCATTGCACATCCGGATTTTTGTAAACAATACGCGTACCATTTTGTTATACTTCTCTTTCCGTCTTTTTTAAAAGGATGCACTCAAATGGAAGTTTCTAAGGTATGTAGATATGATTTATAATACGCACGAAAACATCTAGAGCAGTCAGCCAGACAAATTGACGGACGGGTGGAAATACGGACCGACGGGCAAACGAAACACTATCTATATGGTGGTCATTACTGAAAGCCTTCTAATTGGGGGCTGCAATACCAGATATTGTTTTGGAAATGATTAGTGTATAGCATTAATTCGTCTTTGAAAAAGAATAAATTTTATCTACTATATCTATATATAGACCAAGTGACGTTTTTTTCGGACAAACACTAGTGCTTCGTCGGTGTAAATCTTAAACGTCAAAAACTCAACTTTATTGAAGCAGTAGTTACGGTATTTTATACTCCTCACAAAAAGTTAAGCAACAAAAATAAATCTCTCAGTATTCTTTTTATACACGCGGAAAATTTTGCACAGATTTGTTATTCGGACAGCCATATCTATGCTTAAACACACTTAAAAGAATACTCGATGTTATCGTCTCCAAAAACAGCTATCACATGATGAGAACACACTCACCCCCAAAACATGCATGCAGAATGTGTCGCATATACAGATTTCAAACTTGGCATAAGCTCCGTTTGTGCTTAAAACGCGCCAATTTGACAACTTTGATGTCATCAACATTTGAATCATGCCAAGACGTCACTTGACTCTGGACAATTGAAGTGGCTCAAATTGTTTGAATGCTACAGGGTGGAGCAACCAAGACTGCTGCTGCCATTCACTTTAAATTTCACCGCAGTATTGTCTGAAGAGCAATAACCCGATACAATCAAACTGGACAGATGTCAGAGAGACCACGTTCATGTCGTCTTTAGAGTTCAACACCTTTTGAAGACCTTTATGCTGCAACATTAGCCCGTAAGAACTGGCTTACAACGGCCAGATCGCTGCTAAATGACCTTCAGAGGGTGTCAAGAAACAGAGTCTCCATCCAAACCGTGAGGAACATGCTTCACACAGAAGGTCTCAGGTCCAGGATACCACTTCAATGGATCCAACTTTCCCAAAAACATCGACGGCAAAGATTAATATTGGAACATCAACATCAAAACTGAGGGTCACTCGTTGGCGTCACAAACTCTTAACTGACTCGTCAAGATTCTACCTTGATTCTAATGATGGCATGATACGTGTGTGTAAAAACGGTAATGAACGTTTTGCCGACTGTACCAACGCTGAACACCAGTATGGACGTGGGAGTTTGATGGTCTGGAGAGGTATCAGTGTTTTCCACAGAACAGAGCTGGTTGTTATCAGACGAGGTTCAGTGGCAGGTGTAAGGTGCATGTACGAGATCATCACACCTGTTATCACCCTTCTGGCACAGTTAACAGATCCACTTGTTATGTTAATGGATGGTAATGCCCGTCCCCATCGTTCTGGAAATGTGACCGAAGTTCTGTGGACCAACAACATCAGACATATAGACTGGCCTGCTACGTCTCTAGACCTTAATTCGATAGAACATACCATGGGACATTCTTTGAGGGCGTGTCTATGGTCAGCATGTTCGCCCACAGACTCTGGATGAACTGCAACAGGTCTTGCAGACAGCATGGATGATCATTCCACAACGGACATTAGACAGACAAATCTGCTTGATGCCAAGGAGTGTTCGGGCGTGTGTTGAAGATCGTAGGGGTCATACCAGGTACTTGGTGCTCGATCATGGCCTTAAGTGGCCGGAAAACAACTTTTTACACATTCTGAACTGCTGGCGAGTGACGTTTTGCACCATTGTTTCGTCGGGACGGTTTTTGAGGATCTGTAACTTTGTTATTGTTTGATGATTTCCCCAATCATTTAACGTAATTTGTGTAATAAAACCCCGACTTTGTATTGTATAAAATATAGATCATTAGATGTGATAAAACACATTTGAGAAAGAAAAGCATCTTTGTTGCTTAACTTTTTGTGAGGAGTATATAACAACACCTACGATTTATCCATATTTAACCGAATACCCATTCTATTGTTAGGACAAAAGTCATTGCAATTCTAACAGCCATTGAAAATGTTCACGGTATCATAAATAAACCGTACAAGTCCGCTTCAAAAAACGTTAACTACGATTTTCACGTCGCAAAAAAACTTGTACTCCAAGAATTGTTATACCAACTTCAGAATCAGTCAGAGAAATTAAATAACAAAACTAACAATATCCTCCAAGTGTCCTTCCGATTCGTCCATATTGTTTTGGGCGGATAAACACGTGCAAAATCGTTGTGTACATGCTCAAACTAGTAAAACTGGTTTTCAAACGCGCATTTTTAAACATATAGTATCTGCACCTTGTAGTCGCGAAAAACGTTCCTCGCTTTGTCCGAGTTCACCACCAGTGAGATAGGCTTTGTAAAACACCATGGGAAATGAAGAAATTGCTGGTGACAAGCAATTTTTTTCATTTCCACCAATGTTTCTGCCTTGATAGACATAAACATGTGAAATTTCATTCACTTGAAATTTGAGTCTGCAGCATCTTTGAATTTGGACCAATTTTGCCGTTGTGGCAATGGGTTAATATACTAGTCAAATCTTCTAACCGGCCACTAAAAAAAACAAAGATATTTTTTCCTGTGATGATTGTATTTTCATGAAATTTGCTATATGAATTTTTAAGCAACTTTCAGATGATTTTAAACATTTAAAACATTTTTTAAATTCTAAATAACTTTTTTAATTATACAGATTTGAAACCCAATATTAGAACACATTTACAATGTATTGTATTCCTTTCTTAGGCTTCAGAAAATTAAAAAAAAGGAAAATTCTCAAAAATGCATTTACAATAGTTTTGCATTAGGCCTGGATATGCAAGAAGGTGTCATTTCCACGGAAACATGTTTGCTTTTAATCTAAAAGCTGTTAGGGGTAGCAAGAGAAAAAGCTATAACTCACCAAGTTCTTGGTGTAGACTTACAATTTGGTTATCAAAATAAAGTCTGACCATCTTCTTTTTAGCATGTATGCATATAAGCTAACTTGCATTAGCTATATTTCAAATGAATGTAAACTATTAATTTTGATCCTTTTTAATGAAATTGACTTTAATATGTGAATACTTCTGAGATAAACAATGAATTTAAGATTCAAATCGTCGAATGACTTCATTATATTGAATATATTATGCAGCCCTAAAGTCAAGTATTAATAGTTTGTATATTAATCTTTTTTATATTATTTTGCTTAAATTGAGTAGGTACATCCCGCAAACACTCACCATTTAGCACCAAAATAAATGGTATGAATGTCAAGGTCATAAATCAAGGTCCGAACAGTTGCTCTAAGATTCTGCATTGATACAACTGTGTTGCACCCTGTAAAATGGAAATTGTGCATTTTTTTCTTTATTGAAGGAAAGAATAATAGAACAATAAAAGAATATCTTTAATGTACTTAATAAAACCTTTCAATTATTTTTCAGTGTTTGATAGGGTTTCTCGTTTGAAGAATATTGAATGTGTTCTTCTCATGCAAATTTCCAACTTGATTACTCGATATTGCTTTCCCGTATGTTGCCTACAATCGTTTATGTCACAAATCCATGAAGTGTAGATGTCAAAGTGAATCTCGTAATCCTGGCTTTCTCTCAAATGTTTGTCAGACTTCAACTTCTTGCCTCTCTTAGTCTGACCTTGTATGTCTCTTATGAAATTTATCCTCTGTCTAAGACTAAAAGCATATTCAGTCTCAGTTACAACACTCATAATGCTGTCTTCTCTTTCATTTCTGCTCCAATATTTCAACTATTCATGATTTCTTGTCCAGGTTTGGAATACAACCCTGCGAGTCGGACTTTGATTGAGTCCTTTCAGATCAATAGTCATCTTTTATAGGTACTGTGATTCAAAAGACTCTACTTTTTGACTAATCAATTGTCACATTCATAGTCTTCACCATCTACTAAACTAACAATAGTCTCAGAAAAATCTGCTTCTTAACATTTGCAGACACTGTCATCTCTCTAGAACCTTTTATCCTCATCACTTCTTTCATGTAAGATAAGGAATCTCCATTCATCTAAGCCGCATCATAATCCTACTCAGACCATTACTTGGCCGATTGATCCCCTTCTCTCTAAAAAGATTAAACTCTGTGATTACTCTATGATCTCTAATAAGATTTAGTTAAATGGTCGAGACGGAAAAATATGTTAAATGTGCCAATTCTCCTGCCTCATACAGCCGATTGTCTTCTCCTTTTACACAGGATGACTTCCATTCATCATCATCATCCTGTTTATATAATCCAGGCCTTTGATTAGTCCTCTGGTGAGGGTAGGGCCTGGCTGCCTTGTTCCTTGAAAAAAGTCATAATTATATACTCTTGACATGTTATAAAATTTCTAAAAGCACCAGTCCTGTCTCTGCACATAAACTCACTCACTCATTTCCAAGTTTCATAATTGAACTTGCAGGTGTAGAAGCACTGATCACTTCAATGGGCTGCCTTCCAGCTTGCTGTCTTGCTGCACATGTAAGGCTGTTCTCACTCCCTTCTTCCATTTACTTTGCATAGCCGAGATAGCTCAGTCGCTAACGACCGAGTCTATCAATTCAGGGGTCTTGAGTTAGAATCCCTGCTTCGGGCAATTCACATTCTAACATTTGTTTCTCACTAATGGGTGCTAATCATCTTTGTGAGAAAGCAGTTTGAGACTCCGATTCGATATTGTGGTAGTACTGGCGGAAAGAGATACCTGAAATCCATGCAAAGGTGCTCCAGCTGCTATGAATGACCATAGCAGTTCAAGTGGTGTTAAACCGCAATCAATCAATACATCAATCCAATTGTTCTTTTCATATGGGTGGTATATTCTCTTCCATAAGACCCCTCTCTGACAGTTGCTTCCATTTAATCTAAGTCCTCCCTCATCTGCGTGTACCTGTGACCTGCATGTTGTACTCTGCCTTTATTGCCCAATTGGATCTCTCAACTTCTCCGTACCATCCGATCCTCCTTTCCCTCAAGAGGGGATTCTAAGTCTTCGAGATCATGCTGTTTGCTTAGCTCGCTTGAGCTGGTATTGGAGGTATCCTGTGGTTGTATGTTGCTGATCTGAATAATCATTGTGGTGTCATTTCGCTTCATGCGTTTCAGGTTAGGCTTAGAACGGTCTCGCTTGCGTTAATCATGACACTTCTGACGTAGTTTGAGTATATTTTGTCTCCTGTTTGGTAGGAGAGGCAAAGGATTATTATTTTCTCCAAAGCCATTCTCCTTAAAGACCAGAATGCTCTTACCAATGCTTTTGTACTCAATACATGTTTTTTAGCCTATCTGTATCTGTTCTAACTTATCTTATTGAACCTTTGAGGGTCGCAAGGACTGGTCACTTGATATTGAAAGAAAAACAATGTGATAAGATGTACCTGGAATTTCGGTTCAGGTCTATTATGTTACTTATGGATCATGTTTGTATGGAGAGTAAATATTGAGGTAACTTAATGGTGACAAGAAAATATTCTCTTATCCCATTTTTAATTGAACGTCCGAAAGGACGTCCAATTCTTATAACCACTTTTCGACAGGCGAAATGGGTTTTCATTACCAAAAAAACCCTTTCTCAGACTCAATTGCCAGTTGACCAAAATTCAAAACAGATTTTGCGACCATACAGGAAAACTGTCGTATCTTTTCCTGCCTTCTATGTGTTCTCTAACAAACACTATAACATTCATTGGCCGATTCAATTCATGCCACGTCTTAACCAACTTTACGATCTTTTTTCGATTTAACCATTTTCTTTGTAGTGATTTGACTTTCGTAATATTGTGTAAAGGGCAAGATCTTTAGAAAGCGATACATGCATAGACTATGTTTATAATGTAAACAAACGCCCTATATCATCATCAGTAGCGATAGCTCAAACGGGAAAGGATTAACATTGCAACGTTTTTTCAGTATGCAATTTGGGACGCCGCTGGTTCGAAACCAGTTCGGATCATTTCTTATGTATAAAGTTTGTTGAAACGTTTGTTTTTCTTGGTGTGTTTACTGCAAACAGACATTTTAGGATGATTACTCAACTGAATGCACGTATTGTGTATGACAAATTCTTTTTCTTTGATCATTGTTGTTTAAGTCTTTGACATATTTAAAGGAACGGGGTTTCTACGAGACGTATTTTGGAAACAGGGTTTTAAAATTGATTATCGGGGATTGAGTTCATTTCGCAACTCGGGTTCGACTCGATGGCAAATCGGGGTTCCATCTGAACAGCCTCAGATGAGACGCTAGTGATATTCACCTATTCAGAAAAATAGTTGCTCTTAGGAGTTTTATTTTTTTTTCTCCAGCATCTGTATCACTGATATTCGACAGTATTATGACCTTTTTACATACTGATCAATGATCATGACAACAATGATTATTACTAGTCTATGATCGAGTTACAGCGATCTGTATTTTTTACGTTTAAGTGAACCGTTTACGTGTATTGAGCTAAGAAGATGAAGCAATAGATCTGCATCAGTGACGATGGTACCTGGATGATCGTATGAATATGTTTACAGATAGAGACATTGCTATTCTCAAATTTTTTGTTGATAATAATATGAAGATTTTAATTGCGTATTGTACTCCACTGCCATTTTCCCGACGGCACGTTCCCAATTTCTGCTTTGTAAGCATATCTGTAGATGTAAGGATGCTGCGGTAGTACTGGTATGAGGATTCCATGGTTAGGTGCTCCAATTCATCTGGTATTTTGTTTCAGGAAAAGTATGTATTGAATTTGTTTTGTAACCACAACCAGGGAAAACTGCTGCCGTGTTTCATTTCTTTATGTCGTTGAATTTGTGTTTAGATCGATTCTAAATCACTGCGGTCGTTTTTTCCCTAACGATGGAGGAGATAAAAGTCAAAAAAAGATGATAACAAAGAATTGAGTAGAATTCGAACCCAGGGCCTTCCAGATATAGACATGTGTAAAGAGTACAAGGTGAGTGCTCTGCCAAGTGAGCTATAACGGCTTTCATTTATGTAGCGCGTTGGCTTACATTTTGAATAAATTGCTTTGTATCGTCCTTTATAAAATCAACAAAAGGTGTAACTGGTGACAATACTCAGAGTTAACCCAAACAAGAAGACAAAAGTGCTAATCACATGACCCTAATTGAATTGAGTAAATAAATTAATAGTGATAATTCATAGAGACAAATCAGTTGTCTTGAAACGGCAATCAAATCAATTTAAATTATGAGAAGGGTTTTCTGGTAATAAAGCCGATTTCGTATGTCCGAAACCGATCTTATAGAATTAAACACAGAAGAATGAATAAAATATCTTTCGTTCATGTACAATCCCGCTCAATCAATCAGAAACGTCCAATTACAGTGCTCTCAGCACTTTGATTTGTTTACTAAGGCGAGAGAAGTCACCCCCTCATATCTTTCTAAACTCCTTCAGTTGCCTTCTATCACTAGATAGTTGGCTTAAAGCTTGTACTTTAAGTTTCGTCGTTAACGAAATGTTCATGTCAAGTTGCATACTGGATTGTGATAATTCAATGCCATCCATGCTCTCCTGTTTTGGGTAAATCAAAGCCAAACCCACATTAATCAGAATTCGTTTTTGTAAACACTTTCTTTTTTCACAATAAATCATACAGCCAGACCAAAAGGCATGCAAATATAAAAGGGTTACAAACTATTAATTCCAGAATATTTGATATCAAAATATAGCATGATGAAGTCCTTCAACGAAGTCGAATTTTCTATATATCTCATAAGTATTAACATATAGAATATAATTTTATTGTATATCATTATTCAAACTCATTTGCAAGATAGCTAATGCAAATAAGCTAATCTGCATATTATATTAAGTGATCAAAACAATAAAGATGGATGTCTAAGCTTTATTTTGATACCCATATAGTGAATCTGCACCCAGGACTTGGAGAACATTAGCTATTTCTCCTGCCCCCTAAACTGTTTTAAGGAAGATAATATTATGTTTCTATGGACCTTCTTGCATACTGTAATTCAAACTGAATTTGTAAAACAGCCTTTAAATGAAAAAGTATGTGGTCAACATGAAGTGTTACATAAAAATATGTTTTAGTCCATCCATACAGCTTGAAATCACTGTATGTATTAAATAAACATATTCCCATATTTGAGATATTTCTTTACTAAAATAATATTTAAAAAGATATTAAAAATTGTGCATGTGCAAACAAGCTAATTTGCATCACTGAAACCCATAATGAATGTCTAAGCTTCATTTTGATATCCAAATTGTAACTATATACCACCAACTTAATTAGCTTAAGCTTATTTTTCTGTTTTATTCTTGGTAGAAATTCCAAAAAACATGAAAAATTTGAATTAAATCTTTAAAATCATACGCATGCAAATTAGCTAATTTACATTACTGCGTTGGAAAATAAAGAGAACTATCCAGGCTTTTTTTTGTTACCAAAAGTGTTAATATATATTCAGAACTATGAGAGCTACATCTGATTTTCCAGCTGCACTCGCGAAAAATGATGTTAATTAAATGAATTATTCTAATTAATTCTTCATTATAATGCATATGCAAATTAGTTAATTTGCATAACTATTCTAAAAGTAAAGATGGATGTCTAAACATCAATCTTAAACATTAATTGTCAGTCTACATTCAGGTCTTACTGTAAACAAAAACTCTTTCTCCTGTAATACCCTCTAAACCCATTTTTCAAGATATGTTGCCATGGTAACCGCACCCTAGAATATAATTTAATGCCCACTAATTCAGTAATTCAGTAAAATGACATTAAAATGCATAATTCTATTTTGTAAATGAAGTTTTACATATACAAAGTGAGTAAGTCCTTCTATAAGGCTTGAAAGAACTACATATATCAAATATTCATAAATATGCAAATTTTTCGTCAAAATTTTAAAAAATCACTAAAAATCATGCATGCAAAAATATCTTATTTGACTGGTGTATATTAAGGAGGGATGTCTAGGCTTCAATTTGATAAATTGTTTATGTAACCAACAAATTAAGTGAGTAATAACTTATTTTTGTATCATATTTAAAAAAACGACAAAAAAATCATCATTTTTTTTAATTAAATCTTGAAAATTATGCATATGCACATACCAAATTTAAGAACAATGTCTAAGCTTCATTTTGACACCAAAAGTACTGGTCTACTACATCTGTAAGCAGAGATATTGATGTTTTTTCAACTACTGTCATTTTCTCAAAAGTGCATAGGGGTTGCCATCGAAACGGCTCTGTTTCATATAGCGGGAATGAGTTTTTTTCTTGATGGCACCTCTGATTTTCAACAAGTAGGACCTTAGGAACAATTTGGCACCAGTGGCAAAAAGTCTAGGGTGGGGGGCGCATGGTAGGCCCCACTGGCCCCCGCCTAAAACATGTACCATACGATCTTGCGCCAACAATAGTGTAATTTACAAACAGTCTTCCGAGTTACTTCCACGTTTTCAACTCCCACATTTATGGAAGGCTTGGATAAATAAATGTTGCGAGTCACCTTACCTTATGACAGACTTATCTTTCCATTCAAAACCATGTACACTCATAACAAAAAATGTGGAAGATTGGGGACACCAATTCTTTAAGGCAGTGCTACATCTTATGCCACATCATCAATTATGTACTTGTAAACATGTAATTATGGCTGCAGTGGCTGCAGTCCGCAAAACAAACGAGAACATTGCAACAAGTAAAAAGTGTGTGGTATTGCAAAAGCTCATATCTACAGCTTTAATCTAGCTGTAGTTACGAGGTTTTGTAATTGCACGACGATATGATGTTTTAAACAAGAGTGCCTGAAAGGCACTCATATCGCTCACCTGAGTCCTTCGTGTATTTGATTGTATACAATATAAATTTTGTTGTAAACAAATATATATGTCTATCAAATTATTGTCAACTAGAATATCACTGAAAGTGATCATACCCCCAAACAGCACTGTTTTTGTGCATTTCAAGAAGTGCATTTCATTTGAACTGTGGGCTGATCAATTGAGAAAAAGAGCAATGAAAAAATCAACAGACCGAACAACACATGTAAATGTTGCAATCTTTCCATTCCAAACAATGTACACTCATAACAAAAAATGTGGAAGATTGGGGACACCAATTCATTAAGGCAGTGCTTCATCTAATGCCACATCATATAACAATTTTGTACTTCTTGACAAAACATGTATTATTGAACCGAAGTAACCTTGCGCTCATTATTGTCAATATTGCAGACGATTACGTTTGCTTATAAATATTCATAGCGCACGGTCACTTCGGTTTAACAATAATCATGGCTGCAGTCCGCTAAACAAACGAGAACATTACAACAAGTATAACGTGTGTGCTATTGCAAAAGCTCGTTACTACGGCTTTAATCTAGCTGTAGTTAGGAGGCTTGCAATTTCACCGACGATAAGATGTATTAAAAATACCTTGTCTTGACTGTATATCTCACGATAAATGACCTGGCAGAGCTGCCCAGCCTATCGGCTAGGGCTGCTCTGCCAGGTCAATTATCGTGAACTAAATAAACGAAGAAATCTAAAAGCCAACAATACAATAAAATATGATTATAAATAAATCAAATTACTAAAGCAGATTACAAATGATTATAACGAATTTTATATTGTAAAACAGTGCTATGTTAAGTGCAACAATAAGTTAAAACATTGCTTCTTTTGCTTACCCAAGTTGTATGATTTTTTTTTAAAAGTAACGAAAATACAGATACTAGTTCTTTTTCACAAATGAAACCAGTCTGTGCAGTTGACGTTGTGTATTTCCAGTATACTTCGATGTTTATGTAAATGCAGTTTAAATTCACATTTGCAGTTGACAAACTTTAACAAGAGGGCCATGATGGCCCTGTATCGTTTAGACTACAAAATTCTCCAAGGAATATAATATAGGTGTATCCGAAGAAGATTCATGCCACAAAACAATGAAATCCAATAAGTGGTTATGGAGCAGAAATGTTTTTAAAATTTTCCTAAAATTACACTATGTTTCACGTAACAAAAAATAATCTAGCCCACAGCGGCCATGTTTTTCATCCGATCGAAATTTTTTCGAAGAATCTAATTGAGATCTGTACATTGAATATTCACGCTAAATTTAAATGAAATCCAAAAAGCCGTTTTGGAGAAGAGGATTTTTCATGATTTTTAGAAAATTTAATTTAATTAATTTAATTAAATTTAAGTTCTACACGGAATTTTGTAACATAATAGGTATAATGTTACTGATTTCGATCGTATAGTGGTGATGTAAATAAATACAACCCTACTTATTAGGTTACCCACAACGTTTAATAAATATGAGTAAATCTCAAAACGTTCTTGATCAAATTCATCTGTCCGAAAACTATGTATCATTCTACATGTTTTTTCCCATCTCCTCGTTATACTATCTTACTTGTTGCTTTATACTATCATGACCCGGCCCCCCATAATCCCCCTGATTCCCAATCTCTGTCCTGTATTGGACAAAGGCTGTGGACGACCAAATCATGCAACCACTCATATCTCTTGACCGGATATTTCGACGAAAACTAAGCAGCTCAAACGGTCATTAGATAACTGGCTCTGTAGGACCTTTCTGTATTCCTGTTACTCCATAACTAGAATATAGCTTGCGTCCCAGAGCCCGTCAAACTCATTATATTACAAAACCTCCCTTCCTTAAGATTTTATCATAAACTTATTTAAAATCTCTTAAACCCCTTGAGTAATATTACAACAAATACAAACATTGAAATGACCACTACATCAAGTCATTATTTGGTACCATTATCTATAGAACATATATTATAAAAAGTTTGTCTCTATAAATCTGCCTCAAAGTCTGAGTCTGGGTTTATTTAATATATAACACAAAAGTTCATAAAACCCAATCACATCAATGTCATGACCCCTTTGAAATATCAAACACTATGTTCATCTTCACCAAATTCTATCCTTGGATATAAATGAACCCGAGGATTCATGTCCTTCAACATTGTCATCTCCTCCGAAGACGGCTCGGTTCCCGCCGTTGGACGTGGCACTTGAATGTCGTCCCCACCATTGGGTGCCTCCGGAGATGTATGATTATTTTGAGAGCCTTTCTGGACAAGGTTTGTCAAAATACCAACCAGTCGTTTGCGATATTTACAAAATAGGATTAAAGCGATCAGAAGTACAATGAAAGCAATTATCCCTGGAATCCCCCATTCGCTATGCGTTTGGAAAAACGAAAGCCCTAAATCCTGCGGAGGACTTAAGTGGTGTATAAGTTTCTTTATTTCAATAGATTTGACATCTTCTAACATCGGCGGCAGATCCATTGGTTTATTCTTTGGAAAAACATCTAATAATTCAGTTCCAAGCGTTATCCGCGTGAAATTAACTTTCCGCAAATAATTCAAGAAGGGATCTGAGTAATCATAACTAATACTTTGCTCAGTACCAGCGATTAATGATATACGATTGTTAGTCGCGCTACATGATGAATTTAAATGAATCAATCCGAGCGGGGCCTTAATTACTATCGTCTCGGTTGTCGGCTTATCAACATAACAAACGACGGCGAACTGAATTGTTTCCCTAGTTGCAACTGCCCACGTTTGAGAGCTGATCTCTGTGATCAACGGAAATCTGGTTTGAAGATTAATCATCGTATGGCAAAACTTATCAATATCTTTACTTTCCTTTAAAAATAAAGCAATGACACATAACTCATTTAAAGCGACAGAATACAGTGGCTGTGAAATTTCACAAAATGCTATAAGGGGATTTTGACATTTTGACACTTCCTCTCTGTCTAATAAAATAAATTTCGTTCTTTCCATGTCAATTGCAAAATACGGACTTTCCACGTGCATGTACAGAGATAAATCCCGAGTGGCATGTTTAAGCGCAACTTCAAGGTTAAGGACCTTATGTAATTCAAACTGCGATGCATGTTCTCGCAATGGAATTGTGAGAACAACGACAATTTTGTCATCATCTATAAAAGATCCTACTTGCAAAATTTCGTAATATGGCCACAATCTTCTTTCAGGATTGAACGGTAATTTAACGGTTTTTGGGTATTTTCTTTCTAACAAGATCTAACAATTTCCTGAGTTATTATTTCGGGTGAAATTTTCCCTGTTCCCAAAATGTTAAATTCTGACTTCAAATGGTCGTGAAATAAATAAGCATTTTGTAACATCTCTTTTAACTTGTTAATGTTATAAACTAGTTGATTATATAGCTGTACGAAATCAAACAGGCGCGTCATTTCTGTAAATAAATATTTGGTATTTTCATCTAACTCCGTTTTCAAATCACGCAAGCCAATGGTTAACTTTTTAATGGCCCTCCGATTTTCTGCGATCAATTCCCTTGATCTGTTCATTATGGTAATTTGATCTTCTACGACATGTACGACTGACATTTGTTGTCTAGACAACTCATTTATACTGCGTCTCAAAGATTTCAACTGACTTTCGCTCACAGTGCCAAATAAGAAAGAAGACAACTTTCCTACAAAAGGCAACAATGAACGCTTCGGACGCGACATCAAAAAATTGATCTCCCGTAGAATGTCCTGTAAGCCATAACTAGCTGCACGAACGTCGACGGTTTCACTCCTTAGCATATCAAACTGTTTTGAAAAATTATATGATTGTGGTTTGTAACTAAAATTACTAGCCGCTTGATCAATTAGCCCGTGTACCATCATACAACTTTGATCCAACTCCCGCAGATACACCATATATGGTTTCATATCTATCACGATACTGACAAACCATTTGGAACGGACAATTTGAAATACATTTTGTTTTTGGAAAAATACCGTATGTTCAGGATATTTTTCCCACGATATTGTGATCAACAACAACAATCCGTAAACGCACTTCATGTTTGTTTTATATTGGTATTTCGACAACCTTGTGACTCACAGAATAATCTTAATTTCTAATTCCCGACCTGGAATAAGAAACAGAAACTTATTACACTCTATGAAACCTAAGAGTACATTACCTTAAAAAGACTACTTTTATCGAAGAACTTCTGAATAAAAGCGATTGGCCGCCTTTTCTAACACTTGCTCCAACAATATCTGTTGATTTCTCGACACATTAGAAGATTTTGTTTTCTTTTTAGTGAACCTTCTTTTTCGCTTGACTACCTGATCAATGTCCATTTGAGAATTATCACTTAAATCGTGACCTGGTACATTCCCAGATGACATGCTTTCTACTGATGTTTCATATGCAGAACTATCGTTATGATAATTTTGGGCGCTGTCATAATCAGAACACTGGCTATCAGATTTCTTCAGCTCTTCCTGTTTATCGGCTTTCATTCGCTGTCGCTTTTGATATTCAATTAACGGGATGTCGTCCGAGTCTGTGGACGACTGTCCGTCTAGACGATATTGATTTTTATTTACTATATCATCGGTGCCGCTATCCCTTGACTCTATACTAGATTTTTCGCTCGCTTCTGGCATTGCCAGTTGTGTCTTACGAATAGGCCGGCCCGTAGGATTGTAAACATTATTTGGATCTTTCAATTCCCCCCAATCTTCGTAAGCTAACCTTAACTGATCTGCCGTGGCTTTTGTAACCGTTCCGTATAACTGATTTCTAATTACGAATGAAACGGGTCCTTTCTGTGCTATAATCCTAAAAAAAGGGTGATAGCGAGGTGAAAACTTAGAGGTCCTTCTAAAATTTCGATAGTAGACTGGCGACCCTACTTGCAAATCTTCTGAGACAGCGTTTCTGTCTGCATATCTCTTTTGCTTTGACCGTGCTTTGTGCAAGTTACGATGAACGAGTGTAAAAGCTTGGTGTTGCAACTGTAAAAATTGCTCTATAGTGTTTTCACCTTGATATTTCCTTCTGGGTTGAAGAATCTGCGTCAGAGGAAATACGGGATCTCTAAGAAAAAGGAGGAAATGCGGCGTCTTTTGAGTTGATAGATTAACAGAAAATCTGACAGACTGCAAGGCAGCAGGAAGCAACAATTCCCACGACTCATTTTCGTTCATGAGCTTTCCCATTACTGATAATAAGGAACTATGAGACTTTTCCACAAGGCCGTTCGCCTTCGCGTTGTAATACGTAGATCTTACGCTTTTAATTTTGAAGTATTCTAGAACATCCTGCACCTGCTTTGCGACATTTTCCATCCCGTTGTCATGCACTAATTCTAAACAACAACCATATCGTGGAATAATCTGTTCCACCAAAAGATGGGCTATCGTATGTGCCGATTTATCGCGCGTCGGAAAACTTTCTATATAACCCGAGTACATGCAAATGAACGTACATAAATATTTAAAACCCGCGGGGGTTTCTGGATAGGGCCCAGACATGTCCAATGCTACCCTCGCAAAGGGATAGGCACTTACACCCGTCGTTTGCAACGGAGCTTTAACTGGCCTCAAATTTCGACACTGACAAGGTACGCATCTATGTATATGCTCAATTATGTCTTTGAATAAATTAGGCCAAAAATATGAGGGCTTGATAATAACATTTGTCTACACCTATATGTCCGTTTAGATCGTGAAATTGTACCAAAACATGCTTCCTTAACTGCTCTGGTATATAAACTCTTAACGTCGGATCCGAATCAGCACTCGATAAGTAATATAAAACACCTTCCATACAAACGTATTTAGACTGAATAGTTTTAGTTCCCGTATTGTTTTGTAAATGGGTTTTTATCGCCATTAATTCTGTGTCTTTCTCTTGTTCTACTTTGAAGTCAAAATTTTCCAATACCGGTAAGGGTTCCTCTAATAACTCTTTCTGTGGCAAATTAGCATTTGCGAATTGTGTTGGATCAAAATGAGTAGAATCAATTACATTTATTCCACACACTTCCGGATAAAGATCCTCGATAAACATTTCATTTTTCTGTGATATCTCGCAATTATTGTCTTGTTTCTCTGTCGAGTCTTTTGTTGGGGTCCTAGTCAGGAAGTCAGCCACAAAATTTTGATTTCCCTTAATATGCTTTATTTCGCAATCATAAACTTGTAATTGCCAAGGCCCACTGTTGAATTCTTTTATTTCGAATATCCCCTTTTAACAGATATTGCAAAGGTGCGTGGTCAGTGTAAATTGTAAATTTGCTGTTGTGCAAATAATGGTGTAATTTTTGCAGACTGAATATCACAGCATAAGCCTCTCTTTCTATTGTTGAATATCGCTGTTGGGTCGGACTTAATTTATGTGACAGAAAATATATTGGCTTTTCATTATTAAAACCTTTAATGGGGTACGGGTCCTCATTTTCCGATACTCCCTGAGTCAAACAACATGCAACTGTTGTATCACTGGCATCTGTATAGAGGTTATACGGCTTATTGACGTCAGGATATGCGAGTAAAGGGATAGTGCCTAAACTATTCTTCAGATAATCAAACGCTTCTTGCTCCTTCTCTCCCCAATGGAATTTTTTAAACTTCCGCGTGAGAGCTATAAGAGGTTCTGCTATTTGAGAAAAATTTACAACGAACCTTCTATAAAACCCAATACATCCTATAAATGATCTGACCTGTCTTACAGTGGTCGGAGGCTCGATTTCCTGAATTGCCTTAACTTTTTCCGGATCTGGCGCTATACCACTTTTGTTTACAATGAATCCCAGATACTTCATTTCGTCTTTAAAAAAATTACATTTCTTTAACTTCATTTTGAGATTATGCTGTCTTAACCGACCGAACACCAATTTTAAATGTTCAAAATGTTGCTCGGGGGTTTCTGAAACTATCGCAATATCATCTATATAAGCAAAAGCAAAAGGTAAACCATCTAAAACCGTGTTCATAAGCTCTTGGAACAGGCTTCCAGCATTCATTAAACCGAAACATAAATTATTATACGAGTACTGGCCGACGTGGCAGGTAAAAGTGGCCTTTTCTTTAGTTTTTGGATCTAACTTAACATTATAATAACCCGAGAAAAGATCCAAACTAGAATAAATTGACCCACTGCTCAGCAAAGACAGTATATCATCTATGTTTGGTAAAGGATAGGACATTTGTTTAGTAATTTTATTCAACTTTCTAAAATCAACACATACCCGAGTAGAGTTATCCGGCTTTTGAACCAAAACCAACCCAAAAGCCCAAGGACTCCTAGACTTTTCAATGATTTTGGCGTCTAACATTTCCTTGACAGCATCTTCAATTTTCTTTCTGTCTGTCAATGGACACCTATATGGCTTACATTTTATTGGGGGGTGATCACCTGTGTCAATTGTCATTTGTACAGTGTCAGTACCTGTCAAATCCTTCAAACTCGTTGCAAACAGATCAGAATTTTCCTGTATTAATTTACTTATTTCTTTTCTATACTGATCAGCACAGCGTAATTCGTTCAAATCTAATTGTTTCTCCTGGCTAGCAGCAATCTCCCTTTTTACAGAGACTAAACATTGCTCACTAACCGGTGTCGCCGAAGCGACGACGCTGTTTCGTTTCAACTTTATTGTTTTTCCAGTACTGTTGAGAAACATTATCGATATTGTTTTACCCTTACTCCTTGACAACGATCTTAATATTGAAAGGCCTGGTTCATTATACAAAAAAGTGTTTTCTATACACTGTACCTCGCAAAGTACCTTATTTTCTGTACCAATATTTCTTTGTAATCGACAATCTACGATGCAACATGTAGCCGGCTTAATAATTAATTTTTCCTTGATACGGACAAAGGAAGAGACATGTACGTCTTCCTGCATTTTAACGTACGTCCTATCTATTCGCAACATTCCCAAATCAAAATAAAGCCTAACCCCATTTTCCCTTAACCAATCATGGCCTAAAATCAAATTTCGATTCATGTCCTTTACAACTACAAATGTATGGGTCAACATTAAATCATTTACCTTAAAAGAAATCCTCACGCAACCATCAATCTTAAGGGCTTGACCATTTACCGACTGTAAACAAATGTTCTTTTTAAGTAATTTGGGTTTAGTTTTGAAATTTTGATAAACATTTCTATTCATCAACGACAGCTCAGCCCCGGTGTCGACTAACGCCCGATAGTTCTGTTTCCCTAAATTCACTAAAATAGAATTTGGATTTCCCGAAAGGTTTATTTTATAACTGTGTACCCTTTTATATGCCTGTGCGGCGGCTCCTCTACGCACAGACTCTCCTAGTTTTTTCGTTTAGGCATATTGCCTTTATTCATACGACAATCTCTCATTATGTGCCCATACCCACGGCACTTATAACATTGTTTATTTCGCGACGACGCCACCTCCATTGGCTCTTCTTGCCTACTGCTTCGCGTGTTGTTTACGCGTAAATTGAACCTATTTAGCAAATTTTGTTCAGATGTGGCAGCCTTTACCACCTCTTGAAATGACGTGGGACTTTCCCGCATCACTCGCATTTTTACTGCATTATCCCTTATTCCGTCTATAAAGAAACCTATTATTTGTTGCTCCATTACCGGGCCTCCATTTCCGTCAAAGGCTTGCGTTGCCAAATTTAACAAACGCTCGGCAAAAACCTGTACGTTTTTTCTGTGACTTTGTCTTACCCGCGAGAGAAGCGTAAGTGCATGCATCGAATCTGCAACGAAGGCAAACCGCGAGCTTAATTCATATTTTAATGCTTCCCATTTACAAGTAGGTCGCGATTGCAAATACCGCTGTAAGAAATCGGCTACGAGGCCGGCCGAAGTCTGTAAAGCTATTAAACATTTCTGATCTTCTGGAATGCGCGCTAAAAGTGCGTACCGGTCGATCGCCTTAATCCAATTATGAAATTCTTGCGAGTCTCCATTGAAAGTCGGGACAATTTGAGAGACTCCCTGGGCTTGAAAAGCATCTTTTAAACGCCCAAGTTGTTCAGAAAATTTTTGTAAAATAGCTCCCAAATCTGGTTGTTCTTGACTAGTCATTATGTCCAAAATAGCAACTCAAAATATTCATACTCACATAAAACGTGGCTTTATTTTCCCGGTCGTCTCTTCTCCGGTTGTGTCGCTCGATCGATTACCCTAAAATACTGGCTGTCATCACTATTTTCCCGAGCGTAATTCGTTTGTCCCCGTTTTGCATCGACCTGGTCCTCTAACCGACTTGCTACTCGAAATAATTGGCTTTCCCAAAGAAGCATAAACAAATAATCGTCCAGAATGTCCCTAATCGCGTCATTTGTTCCTCGATTAAAGTATTTTGGATTTCATCAAAAGCGTTAACGACAACGTTTCCCAAAACGAATTGCACTGAGTGTAACTGATTGTCCCTCCGTGTTTATCTTTCCAATAATCCCAATCCGGCTGCTCACGGAATTAAAGTTCAATCCAAGTCCTAAACGCAACTGTTAGTTGATCCTGGTCACGGCACCATAAAAACTCTTGTAACATAATAGGTACTAATGTTACTGATTTCGATCGTATAGTGGTGATGTAAATAAATACAACCCTACTTATTAGGTTACCCACAACGTTTAATAAATATGAGTAAATCTCAAAACATTCTTGATCAAATTCATCTGTCCGAAAACTATGTATCATTCTACATGTTTTTCCCATCTCCTCGTTATACTATCTTACTTGTTGCTTTATACTATCATGACCCGGCCCTCCATAATCCCCCTGATTCACAATCTCTGTCCTGTATTGGACAAAGGCTGTGGACGACCAAATCATGCAACCACTCATATCTCTTGACCGGATATTTCGACGAAAACTAAGCAGCTCAAACGGTCATTGGATAACTGGCTCTGTAGGACCTTTCTGTATTCCTGTTACTCCATAACTAGAATATAGCTTACGTCCCAGAGCCCGTCAAACTCATTATATTTTTTTAAGGAATTAGGAAGAGATTCATGCAAGAAATAATCCTAGGAAGTTTGGTTGATATTGGTCTAGTATTTTGGAGAAGATTTTTTTAAAAGATTTTTCGTAAATTTAATCTAATAAATGCAATTAAAATTTAAGTTATATACGGAATTTATTTTTTATTTTATTCTATTTTTTAAAGGAATTTAGAAGAGATTCGTGCAAGGAAGATTCAGGTGAAGTTTGATTGAAATTGGTCCAGTAGTTTTGGAAAAGAAGATTTTTCAAGAAATATTGAAATTTAATTTAATTTAATTAATTAAAATTCAAGTTCTACACGGAATTTGTTTTTTAAGGAATTGGGAAGAGATTCATGCAAGGAAGATTCCTGTGAAGTTTGGTTGAAATTGGTCCAGTAGTTTTGGAGAAGATTTTTTTTAAAAATTTTTAAAAAAATTTAATCTAATTAAATTTTTCAAAATTATAGTTCTACTCGGAATTTATTTTTTTAAAGGAATTTAGAAGAGATTCGTGCAAGGAAGATTCCTGTGAAGTTTGGTTGAAATGGTCCCGTAGATTTGGAGAAGAAGATTTTTTTAAAGATTTTTCGAAATTTAATTAAATTAATTAAAATTTGAGTTCTGCACGGATTTTTTTTTTTTTTTTTTTTGAAAGAATTTGAAAGAGATTCATGGAAAGAAGATTCCTGTAAAGTTTTTTTTTAAATTGGTCCTGTAGTTTTGGAGAAGAAGATGTTTGAAAATTGTTTACGGACGCACGGACATACGCACGGACGCACGCACGACGGACACAGGGCCATGACATAAGCCTGCTGGAGCTAAAAACGATTACCACCCGTAACTCGTCGCTTTTCAACAGGAACCTCGTATCTACAGCTTTAAACAAGCTGCAGATATGATGTTTTTGATGAAAACAAAACAAATGAAAACAATCTGTGCTGTTGACGTTGTGTATTTCCAGTATCCTTTTATGTTTATGTAAACGCAATTTAAGGGGGGAATGCTCCAGTTTTTCGGAACACTCGGTCTTTACTGTAGTAAATTAAATGTTTCTTACCAATATGTTTCGCTACCATATTTTCAATAATATAATACATCATTACAATTTACCATTTTCGACGGTAAAAATGTATTTATTATGCGAAACTGATTTCCTCAAGTTGGAAATCGATTATTTAGAGCAAGACAGTCGTAAGTGTGTATGCAGTTACCACCGTTTTGCGTCATTTTATTCATGTGTAGCTGATAAAAATTCCTGTAATTCACAAATGAGTGCGCTGACCTATACATTTTCTTTTTGAATTATTAGCAGGACAAGTTGCTTAATACAATGAGAGAGTTTTATCAAATTCTATTATGTAGAACTTGAAATATTTCCAAACATATGCAAATTTTGACATAAAACACTTCAGCTTCGTTGATCTACCCGAACACGTGAGCATGCTATTTTATACATTTAAGCGTTTATAGAAGCACATATTTTGGGTTTTCTGTTCTTATTAGATGTAAGACTTTACTTTAAATCCATTTTCGGGACTATACGATAAATATACAGAATTTTATTGGCATTTTAGTGACCTTGGACAGGTGCAAGAAATTTTGCATTTTTTCTATGTAGGGGTATGTGATACGAATGCCTATAAAATTCAAACAAGATCGCAGACAACCCATTTTTATTTTATTTTTCAATTGGTAATAACATGTAATTTCAACATACAAAATATAAATAAATTCTATTATTGGGAAAAAAATAGGAAACTGGAGCATTCCCCCTTAAATTCATATTTGCAGTTGACAAAATTTAAAATGGATTACCACCCGTAAATCGTCGCTTTGCAACAAAAACCTCGTATCTACAGCTTTAAACAAGCTGTAGATGCGATGTTTTGATAAATAAAAACAGCGAAATACAGACACTAGTTCTTTTCATAAATGAAATTGATCTGTATGTCGTTGTATTTCCAGTATCTTGGATGTTTATGTACACGCAACAATTCAAATGCATATATTACAGTTGACAAAATTAAAGGAAAATATATCATAACAAAGTCAAGTGTATACCACCTGTAAATCGTAGCTTTTCAACAAAAACCTCGTATCTACAGCTTTAAACAAGCTGTAGATACGATTTTTTTGATGACAAGAAAAACAGCGAAATACAGACACTAGTTCTTTTCACAAATGAAGCCAATTTGTGACGTTGACGATATTGATGCCCAGTCTCCATCGGTGTTGATGTACACGCATTCAACACCAACCGTACTCGTGTCATAGGCATGGGCAAGGAAATTAGTAAAGTTCGGCGACTGACCACTACCGTACCATTTGAATGAGCCAGAAAACCTGTTCAAACCGATGTTATAAACTCCAAATCCTGCAAAATAAGCAATTCGTCGCTGTTATTGCAATACCTCGTAACTACAGCTTTATGAAGTTACGATATTTAGCAATAACACCAATGTAATTGAAGTACATGTATATTTCCTATCTTTCAGTAGGATCTAACGACCACTCGTTTGGGTCATCTTCTGTGACCTTTTTTGGACCAATCAGATTATGACTTTGGAAGAGTTGAAAGACTTTTCGCATGCGCACGGGCATGCGCACTACCGTGCACACTGCACTTCCGTTTCTAACGATAACAAGATTAGTAGCAATGGCCGCCTCCAGTGTGGTGATTTCACTACAAAGACAAAGACCGAAGTCCGTCAATTTTGAGAGCAATGGCATGGCATTTATGTAGCAGATAGTCTTCTGCATACCTCCAACACTGGCAGCAACAGTTCCACACGATCATCACGCCAACCCGAAACAAAGCGATGTTAATTTATGAACGTATAAACTATATATTGGCAATTTGAATCAGCGTAGAATAGATTACCGATTAGCTCAGTCGGTAGAGCGTCCGACTCGTTAACTTGTTGATCAGGGATCGATTCCCACCTTGGCTTCATGGGTTTTTTTTATCTTACTATGTAGGCCTATTTTAAATTGTTTTATCTAAAAGATTCTAGAAATCGCGGATACAAAATCGTAATTGGTAATTCTAATTTTATTTCGTTTTTGCAATTTCTATATCTCGTACACAATTTGAACTAAAGAGACCAAATTTTGATGTGTGTCCCATACCAAAAACATAATGTGTGTGCATCAGTGGCTACATCAAGTACATGTAACAGTACATGAAATTACGGTAATGTAAGCTACATAATACATTTATACAATCTGCTGTTTTGCTCTTGACATAATCTTCTAGTGAAACAATTGATAAGCAAACTATTCACTGCTGTGTTTAAATGATTTATGGCAGGTTTGTGGCCACATTATAGTAGAAGTAAATAAAAGAAGGTAATGTGCTAATATTAAGGTAACGTAAATTACATAATACATGTAAAAAAACCCCTTAGATTTGCTGTTGAAAAAAGTGTCTAGTAAAATATTGATAGACAAACCATTTATCGTTGTGTTCAAAAGACTTATAGTCAAATGTTAGTATTCTAGTGAATACATGAAGCCAATTATGCCATAATGTAACGTAAGTTACACAAAATTATCAACTGAATTATATTCATACAACCCGTATTTGGCTTTCAACAAAAAATAAAGTGAATCAATTGATAACAAGACCACGCGCTGTTTTGTTTGACTGACTTATGTCCAAATAATAGTGGATAAGTGAATAGATGAAGCAATTATCCCATAATGTAACGTAAATTACACAATAGGCCTAATATAAACTGAAATGGTAGAAATATGTCTTACCTTTATTGTTTTTCATTCCTAGAGCAACAGTTAGTGTATTACAGATATTTTACCAAAAATATATCAGTTTTAATATGAATTTAAAACCCTTACATTGATTATTCAAGTAATTTCCGCCATCATGGCGGCCATCTTGAATTTCTCGAAATGCTAAAGGGTGACACGATGGCACCCGTTGGAATCTTTAACAGTAGGATGTCTACTTCAAGAATCAGCAAAGAAAAAAACTGTATACTCCACTGCAAGGTTCAGCTAAAAAATGAGGAATATCTGCCGGACTAGATACACAATAAATTCGTCCCTTGACAGCCAGAAGTGGCTATCAGCAGTTAAAATTTAACTGCTGATAGCCACTTCTGGCTGTCAAGGGACGACATACCTTGAGATTGAGACGCCGCCAGATTCTGTACAATCACATTTTCTTGTTCTGTCCCAATTTCCACAAGGTTTCCGCCATGGGCCACGCATATTTCCTGTTTTTTATAAATGATATGTACAGAAGCGCACCTTTAAGGTAGTCTACCCCTAATGAGATTCGCGCGACGTCGGAATTATTCGGGCGACGTCGAAAACGGAACTTTACACCCCCAATGTTTACGACCACGCCCGAATAAGTTCGGATATGTAACGACGACGCTCGAAAAATTGCGATGTTTTAAGAATCTCAAAATGGCCACTTACTGTTATTCTACCTTTTAAAGAGTGATAATCCCCCCCAAACAAACTAGACTTACCTGGAAGTTGACGTTTGGTTGGGATTCTATGTAGTCATATAACAACTGGAGGGATGAAATGAGATGTGCGGTGAAACTGTGTATTGATTCGTCAGTCTTCGAAACGATCAACAAAAAGTTTTGTCGATCAAAGATCAAATGTGAAATCACTCTAACCTGGATATGGAATTTCATTTACATAAACAAGCCTTTATCAATGAAATGTAAAAAGGGAGGGAAAACGGGAGGGCATTTGATCCCTCCAGTTGTTATATGACTACATAGAATCCCAACCAAACGTCAACTTCCAGGTAAGTCTAGTTTGTTTGGGGGGATTCTATTACGTCATACAACTTCCGGTCTCAAATGAGACTTTAACACTCAAGACAACAACTTTTTGTACTACGAGGTGGAAATCGAGGAAGGGAGTAATTAACATAACTTACATGTAATCTGTTTATTGAAGAATAGCCTCCTGAAAGGCTTTTCCATCCTCGATAGGTTTCTCATAGAATTGGGCGAATGTTCTATCTGTCCCCCATCCTGCCACCTTAAGTATTTCTGTCGTAGAAACGCCTAACTGCTTGGCTTTAGATGTAGATGCACATCGTGTACTGTGTGTCTTGAATTTACTAATGTCTACACCCGCCCATCTGTTAATATATGAGGCATATTGCTTTTGAGTGGAAGGTCGCCACGATGCCATGATGATTTCGACAGATTTGCTCGATAAATGTCTGTTTTCAAAGGATCGCCTGATATGTGACATACCATCAAATGTAGTTTGTTCGCTAAGGAATGTACCTTGTTCGATTGTGGGATTCTCAGTGTATCGTTCGTTACTTTCAAGATCAACGGATCCATTGTCAGCATCTGAAGAACTGCTGTATACCAATTCTGTGTTATCCAAACAGGCGCCACCAGGACTAAATCTGCTTTGTCTAAGCGAACTTTCTGTACAACACGACCAATTAAGCTGAAAGGTGGAAAAGCATAAATTAATTTATCTGTCCACCGCATAGAAAAGGCATCAACAGCAAATGCATCTGGGTCAGGCTTCCATGAAACAAATTTTTCAACTTGTTTGTTCAATCTGGATGCAAACATATCTATGCTTGGTAGGCCAAATTCTTTCACAACTAAATTGAATATGCATTTGTTTAACATCCATTCAGTGCTGTCATCAAATTCTCTTGAAGCCAAATCAGCCTCATTAATTACCCCTGGTATGTATGTTGCTGAAAGCCAGAGTTTCTTTGAAATACACCATTCCCAAATAATTTTAGTAATGGAATTTAAGCTTTCAATTTTACCACCCATGTTTTTTATGTAAGAGACTGCACAGGTATTATCAGACCTTACTTGAACATGAATGTTACTGTCTGACTTGCAAAATGCTTGTACAGCGTGGCTAATGGCAAGCAATTCCAGGTAATTAATGTGGTGATTTGCTTCAATAGAAGGCCAACGACCTCCAACCTCAATGTTTTCACATACAGCACCCCAGCCTGATCCTGATGCATCGCAAGTGATGATCTTATCAGCATTTCCATGACAAATGTTTCTATTTTGAGACGGAAGATAGTCAATCCACCAAATGAGATCTTCTCTCATTTGAGAAGAAACTGTCATTTTTGAGTCATAATCACCATGATTCTCTTGCAATGCTAAAATGTTTGCTCTTTCAATGCTTCTGTAATGTAATGGACCAAATTGCACTGCAGAAAAAGAAGAAACCATAAGGCCTAAAACGCGTGCAACTTCTCGAATGACCTCAATTTCTTTGATATACAAATCTAAGCATGCTTTGGTCAATTTAGCTACCTTCTCAGCTGGTAAAGTAACAATCATAGCAACCGAATCAATATCGTTGCCAAGAAAGGTGATTCTTTGTGTTGGTATAAAGACAGATTTCTTTTCATGAAGAATAAACCCTACATCTGACATCAGACTAACAGTGTCAGAAACATTGTTTTCACATTCTTCAAAAGTATCACCCATCAAAATCGAATCATCTATGTAGCCAGAAAGAGTGTGACCAAGCATGCGTAGAGATGCATATACCGGTTTCATTAGGCGAGTAAATTGTTTAGGCGCACACGAAATCCCATTTGGTAAGGCTTGATATTGATAGACTTTGCCATTCTTTATGAATCTCAGTTTAATTTGATGTTCAGGGGCAATGAATATAGAATAGTACGCATGTCTGATATCAATAGATGCAAAGAACATGCCAGGTTTCACCAATTTTAAAACAGTTTCAAAATGATCCATTTTAAAATGGTGATACTCAATGAATTCATTCAGTTCTTTCAAATTAAGTTTCATTCTATATTCACCATCCTTTTTAGGAACAACAAAGATCGGAGATATGAACTCATTTGGATTGTGATTAACTTCCGTAATAACTTTCATGGACAAAAGCTTTTGAACCTCATTATCAATAATTTCATTTTCAGTCGGCGAAAATTTTCTTTCTGAATGGTAAGATTTAGTGGGATTTGCACCCTTCTGAAATTCAATATGGCAATTTTTTACAATATCTAACACCGAATGATCAGAAGTTAATCTTTTCCAATTTTCTAAAAAATACCTAAGCCTTCCAGCTTCAAATTGGTCTACACTCACCGTATCTATTTCTTGGGGGCCATTTTCTGGTTTTTTGAAGTCGTTGGATCCCTACGACCACGACCACTCTGGCCGAAGCCTCTTCCCCTGAACGCTCCTCTCTGATTATAGGGTTGGAACCGTTGACCACGGAATGAGCCTCGTTGGTACCCTCGACGTGGGTATCCCCCACGACCAGACGACTTTCCAAGTTTGTTGAGGTCATTTATCTCTTTGACGTTCTTGTTGACGTCATTATCGTCACCATAAAGGAACTCAGTGTACGGGAGAGAAGATGAAGCAAGATAGTGATATTTCGAGTCCAAGTCGGGTTTGTGGGTCTCTTTGCGCTTAATGTTTATCATTTTACCGTATTCATATGACCCATTAATGCAACAGCATTCGAGATCCATTCAACATCTTCAGCATCAAATTTATCAGCACATTTATCGGTCACTTTCACAATACAGCTGGTTGACTTGACCAAAAGTTCCTGAATCGACTGCATACGCAGGTCATCTGTTTGAGAGTTCATTTTCAATAGCCTCCAAATACCCTGGTTTACTCTGGTTTTCACCAAAGCGTCACAATTTTGTGGACGGTGTGTGTCTTTCAAAATTTCACAGAGTTTGTCATCAGGCAAACCATTTCTGAAAGATGTGTTAACAAACTGGGCTAAGTCATTGTTAATTTCTGCGTCAACAGTCTCACATTGCTGAAATTTATCAACCAGGCTTTTGAAAACACCCGACTTCTCTTTTCCTGTTGAAGATTCAGACTCGCCATCGTCGTAAGACTGAACCTCATCACATGAGTAGGACTCGTCATAATACTGCTCTGGTTCAGCAAAATAATCATTGAAACGATGAAACAAAGTTTCGAGTCTCTCTTCCTGCTTTTCAATTCGTGCCCCTTGTGTAGTTACATGCGAGTTCATTTCGCGCAGGATTTGAAGTACCTCCTTCGAGATGGCCTGAGTTTCTCTCGGCCCGGGAGTAGTTTGGGGCTTTACAGGATTTTTACCCGACGATTCAGTCGAAGAATTGGTGGAGCTGCTATTTGAACCCCTGTTTTCGTCGGTTTTTGCCGTCCTAGACGACGTAGCCGCCTTAGAAGCGGCTGTTTTACTGGCCTGAACTTGACTTTCCGCCATTGTTTTTGAAAAACACGTGGAAACGTAATGTCGTAAATTATTATGACGGAAAGCGTAATGTCGCAAAATGTGATAAAAATCACAAATTAATCAAAAAAGATATTATTACGAATAATAATATCGGCCAGAATAATAGTTATTACGAATAATAACTTATTTCAGTGAATACGAATAGTAACAGACTGACGAGATTTACAGTGCTAAAGCTCGGCGTGGACACGTCCGTATCCACCGAGTAGAAAAATCGCACTGACGAATCAATACACAGTTTCACCGCACATCTCATTTGAGACCGGAAGTTGTATGACGTAATAGAATTTTATTTATGATTTCTTATTGGATAAAGTGGCCGCACTATATATTCCATATTTCAATTATGTAAGACCGAAGAAATTTGAATTTCACTCAGTTGAAATTATCGTCTGCAAAATCTTTCAATTTGGCAAGTCTAAAATTGTGTTGTTTGACAATGGGTTAAAGCTGCGCCATGTCAATAAAAATCACAGAATATCTACCGATAGATCTATACCACTAAAGCCTTTTATCATTATCTGATTTTGGCATTCTGGGCTAACTACTTTCCAGATGTCGGCGCCCTTAAAATGCATATATTAACGTGGTGCACAATGTCACGCGGCGCATTTGCTTTACACGCTTGCTTCAAGTAAAATGAATAATCTGATTTCAAGAAATTCTTTTATTTGATAAACTTTAGACAAAAAGTAGATCTAAACTTTTTTTTAGTAAATGTAGTTTTTAGTGCAATTTTTTGCTTGCTACTTTTTGGCGACGGGATTTCGGAGTTATGCGCACTGCGTTGTGATTAAGCCAAAATAGGATAAAGTGATGCGTCAAACCAGTCAGTGCAAAAGTAATCACATAGTATAGCTCACCTGTCCTTTGTGACATGGCGCCATGGCCTTGTTAAGTAGGTACCAAGATGCTCCGAATTTCTTCCATCCCAGCGTCTCTAGAATTATACATTATCATAACACGTTTTGTAAAATACATATAAAGCGAAAAAAGAACTGCGTCGGGTTTAATTTGACCCAAAAAGACTCTATGTAATTATGCTTTGTGTACGCGCCAAAATGTCACGTGGCGTCAATGTAACGTCAAATGACGTCATCAATGATGTCACTTAACCGCCAAAGCGTTTCCTACGCCCAAAACTAGATCATGACAGAATTTCCACAAATAATACATTTAGTATGTGCCTTTTATTATTTAGAGTGTTATAATGGAGATAATAACGAGTTTAGAGGGAGATCTTTATTTGCCAAATAAAAACCTCTGTGCTCTGAACTACATCACGGGTGGGCATCAGGGGAGCTACCTCGAAAATGTGTTAACGTAAATTTGTTCCCACGCCACATCCGGGAATGTCGAGGTAGTGGAAATCCCCGTATTTTGACAAACAGACAAAGGTAAGCTCTCCCTTTTATTTGTTTTTTCTTTCAAAGAGCGCATTACTTAAAAATCTGGCGATGCAGTGCGATGCTACTATGTTTTAGCAATGCATGAAGACCGAAAACCCCATCAAATAGTGGAAAATACGAGCAGGACGACATTAATTCCAGGACTGGTGGATTGCATTTTCGCCCTGTGTTGAAATATCGGCAGGCATCTCGAGGCAGATATTGTACTTTATTTTCAGTTTCTGACCACTATCACATGTTTTGGTTCAACACGTAGTCAAATTGACTACAATGACGCAAAAAATAAGATGTTCTGGTCTCCTGAACAGATTACCTGCCCCAAAACTCATTCGTGTTGTTCCCAGACCACCGAGGTAGCGGTAATCTATCGAGATAGTTCCCACGCGTCCCAAACATCTAGCCTTCTGATATATTGATGTGTTGATAAACCTTAATGATTCTGGACAGCGACCTAATGGCTAGTTGGCGAAAATCAGTTCCGCTAGTCACAGAACTGTGATGCACGTGCAATATCTAATTATAGAAGATTTTTTGAGAACTTATGAAACAATGAGCAGGAACAATCACAACATCAATCCCAACCTGAAACCCAGCCTGAAACCCAAGTGGGAAACAACAAAAATTACATTTAAGTACCAATACAAAGAGAACATATTGTAAGCCGCGTTACTATCCTTTTTCTCAAGATTTTTTCACTCAGTCACCAGAACTTAACTGAAAGTGTTTGGACACATAAATAAAATGACTGAAAAACGTAAAAATCCACAATTTAACTTATTCAATTTTTCAGGAACATCTACATAAAAAAAAACGCAGTACTGCTTACCTTCAGCCAGAGACCTACACCTTAAAATCAAGTTCTAGTACTGATTCCGCCAAACCCAAATGTACATGCAGAAAAGAGAAATTTATCAGCTGTATTGTTCCTAGGTGGGTTTGTATGCTATTTACGGAAAACTTAATTCAAGATAGGCACTTCCGGTATTCTGGGAATTAAGATTAATAGTTGTCTCTGTTCTTCATGAATGTGTTTCAGGTTGGGATTTATGTCGTGATTGTGGTAGTTCCTGCTCATTGTTTCATAAGTTCTCAAAAATCTGCTATAATTAGATATTGCATGTGCATCACAGTTCTGTGACTAGCGGAACTGATTTTCGCCAACTAGCCATTAGGTCGCTGTCCAGAATCATTAAGGTTTATCAACACATCAATATATCAGAAAGCTAGATGTTTGGGACGCTCGGGAACTATCTCGATAGATTACAGCTACCTCAATGGTCTGAGAACAACACGAATGAGTTTTGGGGCAGGTAATCTGTTCAGGAGACCAGAACATCTGAAATATTTGCGTCGTTGTAGTCAATTTGACTATGCGTTGCATCAAAACATGTGATAGTGGTTAGAAACTGAAAATAAAGTACAATATCTGCCTCGAGATGCCTGCCGATATGTCAACACAGGGCGAAAATGCAATCCACCAGTCCTGGAATTAATGTCGTCCTGCTCGTATTTTCCACTTTTTGATGGGGTTTTCGGTCTTCATGCATTGCTAAAACATAGTAGCATCGCACTGCATCGCCAGATTTTTAAGTAATGCGCTCTTTGAAAGAAAAAACAAATAAAAGGGAGAGCTTACCTTTGTCTGTTTGTCAAAATACGGGGATTTCCACTACCTCGACATTCCCGGATGTGGCGTGGGAACAAATTTACGTTAACACATTTTCGAGGTAGCTCCCCTGATGCCCACCCGTGTACATGTTAAAGCATTCAAATACCACGGCGTAATGCACCTCGGGGTTTTACCTACACATGTAGTCCGTTGCACATCGATTTTATTTGGCAAATAGAGACCTCTAAACTTGTTATTATTTCATAATTACATTCGTTCGTTTCATTATTATATACGAAACACGATATTAAATGGCACATGTTTACAATATTTAGTTATTCAAACGACATAATATCGAACTCCGAACTACTGTAATTTTGCATGGCATGTTTCTAATCTTGCTGACCTTGTCTTACACCAACAAGATTCAAAGCAAAATTGTTTTGAAAATCATGAACATTTGTCCCTTATTTGCATGGATAAATGCCATGATATCGCTTTATGAACTTCTGATTTACAGAAGGTATCTCATGTATAATCACGGTGGATAATCACGTGATACAATAATTTCAGAAAATCTTTAATTATTTTGTAAATACTGGACCGATTCGAATTCGATTTGAAGCAGAAAATGTGGGCAGACGTCACGCACTAGATGGACGTGGTTGATTTTTAAAGAAAAGCTGGTTAAAGAAGTTATTGAAGAACTTTTGGTTGATCTTCAATAACTCAGCTGATTTTTTGAAAATCCAACACACTCATCTAATGCGCGAGGTTCGTCCACCTTCTCTGCTTCAAACCGAATTCAAATCGGTTCCGTATTAACAAAATTATTGAAGATTTTCTGAAAGGATGAGTGTCAATAAGGCCCTTTCCGTGACCCAACCCGATTTTCTTCATTTTCGCCACACATAACCACTAACATATTGACCTTACGTAGGCAAAGGATCAACTTGAACGGAGCCTTGATTTGGAAGATATATAAAATCAAAGTGGGTGGGGTAAGTCACCCACTATGCCATTAGATGATGATCAATTTCTTATACAGTTTTACTAACAATTCATAACTTGAAACTTGCTGATGCAGTGAAATATATATGTATTGCCCTTTGAATACATGTTGTTGTTCATTCCATTGGATGCCATGTACAGGAGAAAAGGGGCATTAAACATGTTCATGAATTTTTAGGATTTTTGGATGGGCCAACTTTACGAAAAACCACAACAGGCTTTTATTTCTCATTTTATTTGATTTATCTTTTTGGTGGTGAATGAAGATATATTACCATAATTTGTAATATCAAAATTTTCAATATAGCTTTTTTAATTTCTGGATTACTTGCCCTTGATTTCTTGATAAAAATGCCAAAAAAATATAAGAAGTACTATCTCGTGTCTGAACCAAAAATTTCAGTATGAATCACCATAAAATACCAATATGAGGACGATATGAGCCTTATGTACACAAAAACATCAGATAAAGAGGTTGCAATTGTTATCTTAGCAGAGTGGGTGGGGTAATATACTCTAAAATTACGCATGAAACAGACAGGAATTTTTCATAGCTAGAATTGCTTGTATAGTATCCTAAACGTGTGGTAACGTTGTTAGTAGCTCATCTGAGCACAAAATGCTCAAGTTGAGCCATTTCAATCGCTTTTTGTTTGTTGTATGTCTATCTATCTGCCCATCTGTCTGTTTTTAAATTGGTCTTTACACTCTAGAATCCGCAAATATAAGCCAATCTTGACCAAACTTTATCAAAACAAGTATAGTTATAAGTTCTCTTAGGAGTTCTATTATGGGCCGGATCAAACAAAAAGGTCCAGAGTTGTCTGCCTTTGCAGATTAAAAATAGCTAGTTTTGACATTGTTTCTACTGTAGCCGCTACATTTATTGTCCAATCAAGATGAAAATTAGTCACAATATTGGGTACCATGTGTGCTCGAATGACATCGATTTTCAATCTGATTGGATGAGAAAGTTACCATTTTCGACTTTGTTTTCAATCTTATTTTGTCGAATACAAGGGCAGATAACTGATCAAGTCTTACCCTAATTATGTTGAAATTCACACTTCTCCAAGTTCTTATAGTCACAAACAATGTGTCAAAATTTCATTTTGATTGGTCTATATTTGTGTTTTTTAAGCATGAAACAAAGTCGAAAACGGCAATTTTGTCAAATTCAAGGGCAGGTAACTAAATTGTTGTCCGAATGTGCTGAAATTTGAACTGATTCAAGATCTTATAGTGACCAACATTGTGTCGAAGGTTTGTCTTGATTGGTCCGTATTTGTGTTTGTTAAAGTAAAAAAATTGAAAACAGCATTTTTTTCAAATTCAATGGCACATAACTCGCAATTTTCAGATTCGATCAGACAGAAATTAAAATTCATTATAGCTCATATAGTAACCAACCTTTTTTCTAATTTTCATCTTGACTGGTCGATAAATGTAGATGATAGAGGGGAAACAATGTCAAAACTAACTATTTTTTGACGTGCAAGGGCAGATAACTCTGCAGTTTTTATTTCGATCGGGCCCATTTTCGAAATCCTAAGAGAACTTATGGCTATACTTGTTTTGATTAAGTTTGGTCAAGATTAGCTCATATTTGTGAATGCTAGAGTGTAAAAACCAAATCAAGAATAGACAGGTGTGCAGATAGACAGACAGACGACGAATAAAGAGCGATTGAAATAGCTCAACTTAGGCATTTTGTGCTCAGATGAGCTAATAACAATGCTACAATCCATTTAAGATGCTATACAAGCAATTCTGACTATGAAAAATTCCTGTCTGTTTCACGCCTAATTTTGGAGTATATTACCCCACCCACACTGCTAAGATAACCATAGCAACCTCTTTATCTGATGTTTTTATGTACATAAGGCTCATATCGTCCTCCTGGTGGTATTTTCTGGTGATTTATTCAGAAATGTTTGGTTCAGAAACGAAATAGTACTTATTATATTTTTTGGCATTTTTATCAAGGAATCAAGGGCAAGTAATCCAGAAATTAAAAAAGCTATTTTGAAAATCTTCATATTACAAATTACGGTAATATATCTTCATTCACCACCAAAAAGATAAATCAAATACAATAAGAAATAAAAGCCTGTTGGGGTTTTTCGTAAAGTTGGCCCATCCAAAAATCCTAAAAATTCAGAAACATGTTTAATGCCCCTTTTCTCCTGCACATGGCATCCAATGGAATAAACAACAACATGTCCTCAAAGTGCAATACACATACCGGTATATTTCACTGCATCAACAATTTTCAAGTTATAAATTATTAGTAAAAGTTTACAAGAAATTGATTACCATCTAATGGCATAGTGGGTGACTTACCCCACCCACTTTGATTTAATATATCTTCCAAACCAAGGTTCCGTTCAAGTTGATACTTTGCCTACATAAGGTCAATATGTTAGTGGTTATGTGTGGCGAAAATGAAGAAAATCGGGTTGGGTCACGGAAAGGGCCTTATTGACACTCATCCTTTCTGTATCACGTGATTATACACCGTGTGAATGAACTTTTGATTTACAGAAGGTATCTCCTGTATAATATTATATAGTAAACTATCCTGGATTTTAAGCAGTTTTAAAAAATACGAAAATTCAAATAATTTTCAAATCCTTATGCATCATTGAATATGCTTGTGCGTGTGTTCTGTACAGTAATTATGCAAACCAGCCGGTTCCGAGTTAGGCTTTAAAATGAATAATCCCCTCTTGAGTTTTTTATTGCCCACCCCCTTACTCAGAACTGTGGTTAAACAAGGATAGACCACGATAGAAATTCGATTATTTCTTGATTAACCCACAAAATAAAGCACTGCCATCGGCCGTTTAAATTTTGGAGATGAAAACTACTAACGATAATAGTATCTGGAGTTTTCCATGGAAGGCAGACCGGTCTCATCTGTACCGTGATAAAACAAACATCCTTGGCAAATGCCTGTTGGTTCACTATAGAAGAAACTAACACAAGTCGCCTCTGCCTCACATCGCTTTGCGCACGTCATCAGGCTGTGGTTTGACTCTTCGAACACAGTATATGGTATTGGAAATGTCTTCTCTCCATCCCTATGACCGTTGAACCATAGGTACAATTTCATGTCAGATTCGCTTCCCACAAACGACAACACACACGCGATGGCTAACACATGTATTCCCGCCATATTATCAACTCTTTCTTTTCTTCTGTTGAAATACGATGATTCCTGTCAAATGGTCGCTGCTTTTTGATGTCTTATTCTATTAATTGTTATTTAATACAGACTGTTTGAATTTGTAAGATCGGTGCTTTTAAAGGCTAAAATATATATGTTCAAACTTTAATTGTAATACGAGTAGTTCCTATTCATCTACACCGAAAATGGGAAATACAATTACAATTAGCTGTTGTTGTTACATGTATGTTTTCGTCAAATATTTGAACTAGATCTACTATACAAATCTTGGAAAATTGGTAGACGACGCGTTGTTTTTCAAATGATTTTAAATTTTAAATTTTAAGTATATAACATCACAGTTAAAAGCTTTTAACCCTTTCAGAAACAGCAAATTATAGACTTTGTGTTCTTTTCGAAAGCAGACGACAAGTTATTTTGTTGATGAAGCGTATATTTGTTTATAAATAACACAGATCATATAAAGACAAATGTAGATAATTCTAAGTATCAACATTTACTTCTTTAATTGCCTCAATGTTTTAAAAATCATTCCTATTGGAGACTTCAAGACTATGTCTTATTTGGGAAGGATTAATGGGAAAAAAAGGAGATATAACAACTTCGCATTATAGAATTAGCGAAGCCTGAAAAAACTTCTAATTATTTAGTGACATACCATAATGTGATTGGGTAAGAAGTTTAAGATTAAAGAAACAATGCAAAAACTTGTCGAAGTTTAAGGGCTAATTGATTTGCGCCATGATCTGGAAACTGGAAAATGGCAATTAAAGGGACATTTCATCCCCATTTCAAACTTTTAAAGTATGTCTTGATGCTGATAACCGAAAAACATACCTTTGAAGTTGAGACAGAAACGACAAATTCTATATACATTTTAACTGTTGTGGACAACAATTTGTGTAATTTTAACACAACAATGTACATATTTCTCGTAAACGGCGCAATATTTTGGCTTGAAATTTTCAGAATTTTCATAAGAAAATATGCACTTTTAGATAACAATAAAAGTGAAATTTATGAGAAAAAAATCTGAAATGTGACTTTAAGGTATGACGTCGCGCACGTTATTGTAACCAGTCGTGAATAATCCGGATCATCAATGAAAGCTGTGCTGGTTAAATCAACATATTTAATTGAGAACCGTTTTCTTGATAGAAACTGTTTCTTTATACATGAACCTATCTGTATGTAGTTTTAAATTGACCTGAAACACCGGAAAGTCCTGAATGTTAGTTAAAATTGAATGGAAAAGACACCCGTTTTAAAGCGTGACGTGTAATTAGCACTCTCCCTAAGGATCATGCAGAAGGTTAATAGTGATTACTCTCAGAAATCAATCATTTTACCTTCATTTAATCAGATATGTTGAAAAACTTGCAAAACCAAGAGAGTTCCTTTTTTCTGACAGCGTTGCCATGGAAACCAAGAAATAAAATTTTCCGGAGATTGGATGAAAACCCCTGAATGAAAATTGGGAAATTAACATTTTTGAGGTTGGTGTTTGAGATATGATAATTGTTTAGATTGTCTGTTCTATTATTATTATATCAAGTATGAAACTAGGTGCATTTTTTTGTATTGAAAAATCAAAAATATCTTTTACATTATGTTGCATAGCAACCGAAGTTCCATCACTGAAATCAAATTTTCAATTTTCAAATTTTTGACATTTTCAAACCAAATTATCTTCTAACAGCATCCTTGAATATGA
Organism: Fragum sueziense; assembly: GCA_963680895.1. Taxonomy (NCBI): domain Eukaryota; kingdom Metazoa; phylum Mollusca; class Bivalvia; order Cardiida; family Cardiidae; genus Fragum; species Fragum sueziense. The sequence continues at coordinate 11,288,893 of OY804604.1, forward strand.
AAACTACATATGGTTTCTAAGTAACAAACTCTTGTTTTCAAAAAATCCAGAATAAAATCTTGGAAAATGTTTCTATTTTTTGTAACCATAGCAACCAAAACATGGAACCGTCACAAAATTTACAAAAAATGACATTTTCAGACCTAAAAATCTTTGAAGAACAAAGGTGAATATGAAAAATATATACAATATATTAATGGCCAGAACTTGTTTTTAAGAAGCAAAGAACAAAAAAACTCAAAATGTTTACATTTTCCGTAACCATAGCAACCAAAAAATGGAACTGTCACCAATTTTACAGAAAAATGACATTTTCAATCACAAATATCTCATAAAAGTAAAGATGAATATGAACAATACCTATAGTGCATAAATGATCAATCCTTGTTTTTAAAAAGACAAGAATAAATTAACTCAAAATGTTTCTATTTTTTGTAACCATGGTAACCAAATGATAGCACCATCACCGATTTGACAAAAAATGACATTTTCTAATTGAAATATCTCCTTACAGCAAAGTTGATTATGAACAATGAATATACTGTCTAATTGGTCATCACATGCATTTTAACAGAAAAGAATAAAATAATTCAAAACACTTCTATTGTTCGTCACCATGGCAACCGAAGGATGGTAATGTCACCTATTTAACAAAAAATGATATTTTCAAACCAAATTTTCTTCTTTCAATAAAGTTAAATATCAACAATGCATATGGTACCTTAATGGCAAGTAGTTGTTTTTAAAAAGCCATTAATAAGATAACTCAAAATATATCTAATTCTTGTAACCATGGCAACCAAATGATGATACAATCACCAATTTTTACAAAAAAAAAGACATTTTCATACCAACATATCTCCTGACAACAAAGGTGAACTTGAACAATGCATATAGTGCCTTAATGGCAATCACTTGTTTTTAAAAAGCTAATATAAAAATGAATTAAAACGTCTCTGTTTTTCGTAACCATGGCAACAAAACCATGGAACTGTCAGCAATCAAGCAAAAATTATATTTTAAACCATCTTATCTCATGGCTTCAGAGATGCATATAAACAAAGTATATGTTGCTATATTGACTTATTTATGCTTTTTAAATACCAAGGAAAATGACAAAATGTTTATAATTCTTGTTACCATGGTAATCATGCTATTAAACTGTCAACGATTTTACAAGGAAACAACCAAAAACGACTTTTTCCAATATAATTATGTTCAAATCAAAACATGTATAAAACATAATTACATCACCTTAATTGTAATCAATTGTTTTATAAATACAGAGAATTAAGAAAAACTCAAAATGTTTCTTTTTGTTGTAACCATGGCAACAAAAATCAGGAACTATACTGAATTATCTCCTTATAATAAAGGCGCCTATTTTCAATGCATATATCGCATAAGGCTTTATAATACTCCTTTTATACCCCACCTACGAAGTAGAGGGGGGTATATTGGTTTCACCATGTCTGTCTTTCTGTCCGTCCATTTCCGTGTTCTAAGTCAACAACTAGTGGACCTAGGATCATGAAACTTTAAACAGTTGTTGCCCATGACCCAAGAAGGTGCCCTGTGCTTTTTGGGTTACCAAGGGCAAAGGTCAAAGTCACATTCAAAGTTTAAATCCGTTTTCCGTGCTCTAAGGCAAGAACCGGTTGGCATTGGATCATGAAACTTCACACAGTTGTTGCCCATGACCAAAGAAGTAGAGGGGGTATACTGATTTTGCCATGTATGTCTGTCTGTCCGTCCATCCATCTGTCTGTCCATCCGTAGACTTTTTCGTTTCCGTTCTCTAGCTTGAGAACCGTTTGACCTAGGATCACGAAACTTTACACAGCTGTTGCCCTTAACCCAAGGAGGTGCCCTATTGCTTCTGGGTCACGAAGGTCAAAGGTCAATGTCACATTTGGACTTTGTTTAAAATCTGTTTCCTAGCTCCAACTAAAGAATCTCACTTTCTCAGTGACAAGGCGCTAGTGAGGGGTATTTGTCTGCTTTGTGTTAGTTCTAGTCTTATTTAAAGTTAAATTAATGTTACTCAGAATATCTTAGATTTTAGTAACCATGGCAAACAAACTATATTTCTGTTAGCAATTTGTTTAACAAAACTGTGACGAGATGTTTGTGTATGCAGGACCTAAGATCTCATTGCTTAAAGTGACAATTCAGAATTTTTTGTCATAAATTTTACTTTTATCTTTATCTGAAAGAGCATATTTCCTTATGAAAATTCTGAAAATTTCGAGCCGAAATATTGCGCCGTTTACGAGAAATTTATATTTTTGTGTTAAAATTGAACAAATTGTTGTGGACAACAGTTCGGATTTATATGCAATTTATCGATTATGTCTCAACTTTAAATGCCTGTTTCTCGCTTATTGGCAACAACTTCAAAAAACAAATAGTATTTATACTCATTAGAATAACCAATCTTGGCATCAATACGTACTTTAAAAAAATGAAATTGGAATGAAATGTCCCTTTAAATTATGTCAATTTTCCATTTTTACCAATTATGTCACTTTGGTTACCATGGATACCATGAATCTGAAACATTTTTGACTTTTTACTATTTTATGCAGAACATGGTGAATCAGTTTATAAAGCCTGTGCTGAAACTGTATCCTAGCTTTGTTGTTAGGGAAAGATTATCAGAAAGTTTATATAGTAGCGAAAATGCAAAGTATAGTTCTTATACATTGCCATGGTTACTGGTCAGATGAATAAAATAACTTGAGTGTGAAAGTTTTTTCCCATTTAGAAGGCATATAATAAGTTTATGCATCTTAACTGGATCTAAATCAATCCGCACAACATTTTCCCTTAAATTGTGCTTACAAATGAGGAAAAACTGATTTCATGCTTTGTGGTGATATTCATGTTGCCATGGAAACCATATTCAAAAACAAAATTAAACATGCTAGTGTTCCCATTTTCTGGTTTGTACTGACTTTTCAAATATCATATTGATTTATGCTTATCTAAATGCGTTTGTTTGCAGCTTTAATTATGTCAGTTTTCCATTTTTTTACTAATTCTATGTTATTTTGGTTACCATGGATACCTGGAATCTGAATCATTTTGCATGTTTTTATTTTTTTCATTTGGGACATGATACATTAGTTTATATTCCCAATGCTGAAATGTTGTATCTTAATCATGCTGTTACCAGATAATTTTAACAGAAATTTGCTAAGGTCATGTACTATCAAAAATGCAAAATACAGCCTGTGTTTGTTGCCATGGTTACAATATGAATGAATAACTGTAGTATATTTTTCCATTTTGTAGGCATAATATGATAGAGTAGCTTAAAAGAGCTCACTTCGCTCCACATATTCCCTTCAACTATGCTTTAACAAGAGGACCATGATGGTCCTATATCGCTCACCTGAACCTAAATGATATGAGCAAAACTTTTGTTCAATTCAATTAATATTTATTACTTTAAGACTGAAAAAGAACTTATGGTCAATAAGGTTGTGAAAATCTAACTCATCCGAGATCTAAATTATGGTGCCAAACATTGTACAGGGCTCCAGATAAGAGGGGGTGGTGACTTTTCAAACTGCAATAATGCTGTCAGTGATCATCAAACCCTATGTTGTAGGTACTCATTTGTATCGTCTCGTCGAGACGATTCAAATGAGTACCCACAACATAGGATTTGAATTCGAAAAAACAAGGTTAGTATGTCTTCACCTCCACTTATCTTTAGCCCTGATTGTACCCAAGTTTTGTCTTGATTGATAAATAATTGTAGATTCTAGAGTATAAACAAGGTCGAAAACAGCTGAAAACAACAATTTTGTCAAATTCAAGGGCACAAAACGCTCGACTTTCTGATCAGATCAGACTGAAAATCAAACTCATATGAGATATTATGGTTCCCAACATTATGTCCAAGTTTTGTATAGATTGATCAATAATTGTAGATTCTAGAATGTAAACAAGGTCGAAACCAGCCGAAAATGGCAATTTTGTCAAATTCAAGGGCATATAACTCTCAACATTCTCATCAGATCAGACTGAAAATCAAACTCATTCAAGATCTTATAGTCCCCAACATTGTGTTTAAGTTTTGTCTTGATTGATAAATAATTGTAGATTTTAGAGTATAAACAAGGTCAAAAACAGCCAAAAACAGCAATTTTATCAAATTCAAAGGGCACATTACTCTTGACTTTCTAATCAGATCAAACTGAAAATCGAAGTTACCTGAGATCTTATAGTCTCCAACATTGTGTCCAAGATTTGTCTTGATTGGTCAATAATTGTAGATTCTAGTGTGTAAACAAAGTCGAAAACAGTAAAAAACAGCAATTTTGTCAAATTCAAGGGCACATAACTCTTGACTTTCTGATTAGATCAGACTGAAAATCAAACTAATCCCAGATCTTATGGTCCAAAACATTGTGTCCAAGTTTTGTCTTGATTGAACTAGAACTGTCGCAAAGCGGACGAATACCCCCCACTAGGGCCTTGTCACTGAAAAAGTGCTATAGGTCAAAATGTTCTTGACTTAGAGCATGGAAACGGATTTTAAACAGAGCCCAACTGTGACATTGACCTTTGACCTTGGTGACCCCAAAACAATAGGGCACCTCCATTGGTCATGTGCAACAACTGTGTAAAGTTTCATGATCCTAGGTCAAACAGTTCTCAAGTTAGAACACAGAAACGAAATTGTAAATTTTGACCACTCCCCCCCCCCCCATTAAAAACTTTAAAGTGACATAACTGTGAAACTAATGACTGGATCAAGATGCAAATTGCAGGTGCACAATTTCATATGATAGGAAACATCCTGATAAAATTTCAGAAAAATTTGTCCAAAACTGTGGGAGGAGAAGAGGACACAAGATTATGCCCCCCCTCATCAAAAATTTCAAAGTGGCATAACTCTAAAACTAATGACTGGATCAAGATGAAAATTGCAGGTGCACAACCTCATATGATAGGAAATATCCTGATAAAATTTCAGAAAAATTGGTCAAAAACTGTGGGAGGAGAAGAGGACACAAGATTATGTCCACCCCCCCCCCCCCCCATTAAAAACTTCAAAGTGGCATTACTCTGAAACTAATTACTGGATCAAGATGAAAATAGCAGGTGCACAACTTCATATGATAGGGAACATCCTGATAAAATTTCAGAAAAAAATGGTAAAAAACTGTGGGAGGAGAAGAGGACACAAGATTATGTCCACGGATGGACGGACGGACGGACAGACGGACGGACAACCTGATTCCAGTATACCCCCATAACTTTGATGTGGGGGGTATAATAATAATTGTAGATTCTAGAGTGTAAAAAAGGTTGAAAACAGCCGAAAATGGCAATTTTGTCAAATTCAAGGGCATGTAACTCTTGACTTTCAGATCAGATCAGACTGAAAATCAAACTCATCTGAGATCTTATAGTCCCCAACATTGTGTCCAAGTTTTGTCTTGATTGACCCTTTCCCACACATTGGCGCTTTTGGATGCCCCACAAAATAAAGGCTTTGGAAAACATTGTGACAAGCAATTTCTTCATTACCCACAATGTTTTCTACCAAGAAAGACCAAAAAAATGTTAAATTTTGTTCAATGGAACTTGTCGTCTGCAACACCTATGATTTTGGACTAGGCTAAAATTTAGTTTTTAGATTGGGCTATTTATAGCCCAATCTATTATAACCAGTTTTTCACGCCAGACATCACTCCAGACACTACGTTCTAACGCTAACCCGCTGAGCTTTGTGTTCAAGCCAAACTATGTTATTTCAAACACCACAGAAACATCCTTTATCAGTCAATATCTTCAAAGTTTTTCATCTCTTTCAGTTTTGCGACAAATAAGGAGAGGGTTAATAATTACATTTGACGAAATTGTCCCTTAAATTAAATACCTATTAGTATTTTCAGCGTTTTTACAATCTTATCCGTTGAGTAAAGAGCTTGAAAGCAAAGTAGTGTAACTCTCAGATAAATTCCATATAGTTACAATATTACTGCTCTGACTTTCAATGGTCGTTTACCAGTCAATGCATTGCCAGGTGTTTAACTGGGTCACTACTTGACACTGCCACTGTAGCCCACTGCCACCTTAGCCCATTCACTAGATACAATGTGTGCGCTTTACCCATTCCTATATTCTGACACCTTTAGGTTCCCATGAAATATTATGTGTTTGGAAAACATGGTAGAAAATGAAGAAATGGTTGTGAAAAGCTAGTTCTTCATTTCCCACAATGTTTTCTTCTCAGAAAGACCAAACAAAGTAACGATTTATTTGCTTGAAATTGGGCTAAGTATTTATTCTGCATTGATCGCTTTATCTTTATTGTTTTTTTAACTCAGTGTGTTAAAGGCTCTTCCAAACGACAATATCTTAGAGTGGTTCAAATTAGAAAGAGTTGCAGACGACGAAACGGGTGACGATAAAGATGAAATCATGTTATGTACAATGAAGCACAGAAAACATTGGGACAAAGGAGAAATTTCCTGTTATCTTTGTATGTTTCATATTATTTGCTTCACAACAATGTCTTGTTTGGAAAAGGACGAATGGTTCGAGGCTATAGACTATAAACACTGTGATTTTAAATTATGTTAATCAAAGTAAAATCATCGTCTTAGTTTTGCCGTTTTGTAGAATTTTAACATTTTTACCACATATACTGTTCTTAGACTGATCATTTGATCCAATGAACAAATGCATTCTATTTAATCGAAATATGTTTGCAGACCGAGTTGCAGATCAGAGATCAGTAAGGCTTAGTCTCTATAATGGGTCCGTACTTGGTATTATTCTGATTGGCTAAGAATAAGAATAATTCAACATGTTGATTTAATGTAAAATCCGGTAAAGTGTAACATTTCCTTTTCTCAAACAGCCTCACATTTTGGATTCACCTGGAGGGTGTACATTCAACTTGTTTTTATCACCTATGCACGTTTTCCTACACATTGATTAACCATTTTCCAAACCATGACGCCTTTTTACTCGCTTCATAGAAAATGCTTAAAAAAACATCGAATAGAGAATGGGGCAATTTTGAAAATCAGCATATTGTCCTTTTGTCACAATATCAATTTCTCAGTGATGCCCAATCTACAGTGCTGACAGCACTTTGATTTGGTAATGGAGTGCAAATCTATTTATATTCTCTATCAAACTAGATAACTCTACTTATACTGAAGAAAAGTAGTGTCAGAGTTCCTTCCCTTAGATTAACTCTTTTTTGAATACAGCAAAAAAGTGGCAATTTTGCCCAATTCAAGGGCACATAACTCTCATCTTTCTGAAAATCGACCTCATCCAAGATCTTATGGTCTCCAACATTATGTCCAAGTTTTGTCTTGATTGATCAATAATTGTAGATGCTAGAGTGTAAACAAACTTAAAAACAGCATTTTTTGACATTCAAGGGCAGATAACTCCGCACTTTCTAAACCGATCAGGCCCATAATCGAACTTGTCCAAGAACTTATGATTGTTTTGGCCAAGTTTGATCAAGATTGAGTAACTTTTGTGGATGCTAGAGTGTAAACACCCCAAATGTTGACGGACGGACGGACGGACAAGTCAAATTTATGATGCCTCCCTATCGGGGGGCATAAAAACATTCTTACTACATTCCATAGATTTATTTTGAAGTTTGACTTTGCTAAACTTGCTGGAGTGAATCACTCCAGCACCTGCTCCATTGCAACAAGAAATAGGAAGGAATTGAAACCGACACCCAGATAAAAATTCAAAAAGGTTTCGATTAGGCCTACATTATTGTTACTACAGTTTGCGTAGTTATGTGCATCCTCGGAGACCCAGGTCTTGCACATGCCAAGGGCGGATCCAGGATTTTTTCCAGGGGGTTCAAGCCCAATGATGGCTTAAGGTATCCAACCCCTCAAAAGCACCAAAAATCCAGATGCAAAATTTGGAAAATGCCAGTAATTCCTAAACTGTGTTACATTCCCATTTCAAATACAAACACAAGCCTTTTGAACGGTTTAGAATTTTGAATTAATGCATACTTGTGGAAATATTTGACAAAAATGTTCAAAATTACCTCCCTTGCATATGAATGAAGAGTAAAATAATAATTGTAAATAATTTTCTTCTTGAAGCATTATCTTGAAATCCGGCACGGTGAATCAACTTATTTGAAGCGTGTTTACAATTGTGTGTAATTTGATGCATTTCGTATGGCTAGAAAGTGGAGATTTTTTTAGGGTCTGTAAACCTTAAAATGTGATAAATATAGTTGCTTTTCAATGAAAAGTTCGTACCTGCAGCTTGTTTTGAGCTGCAGTTACGAAGTTTTCGTTAAAAAGCAGCGATATGTAACATCACACTATTAAAGTTATATGGTCAAAATTTATTTTTTCGGACCCCCCCCCCCCTCTAGATCCACCCTTTCATGCTACTCAGTTTCTAACCCTTTCACAAACAAGACCTTTTTGACATCTCTAGTAGAATAGACTTGAGAAAACACTGAGACAAGAGAAGAAAATGCTAATTGTAATCAGCATTTCCTCCTTTTGCCGCAGCATTTTGATGACTATTAAAACATACATAAATTCAATCTTTATCAACATTCATTTTATCATCTGCTCCAGCTTTTGAAGTGGAAACACTCTAAAGTTCTACTGTTTTGGAGAGGGTAAACCCTTTCCCAAACGACAAAATTTTAGGGTGATCCTCTTCAAAAACTGCTGCAAATGACAAAATGGATGTTATTAAAGATAGGATTAGTGTAAAGTATGGCACAGAAAATATTGAGACAAAACAAAAGGAGAAACTGCTGGTTATCAGCAGTTTCTTCTTTTGTTTCAATGTTTTCCAAAGCCATTTCTATTTGGGACGTCAAAACCAGGTCTTGTTTGGGAAAGGATTAAAATATGTTTCCTTCCTTATCCCTTTTCCAAACGACAACCGACAACATTTTAGGATGTTTTAAACTTTTTGTGTAAAAAATATTGTGGGAAATGAAGAAATGGCTTGTCAATTTGTCATAAGCAATTTCTTCATTTCCCACAATGTTTACCAAATCCATTATCTTGTATGGAGTCAAAAAAGAGTCACTTTATTGTAATGAGTTAACCCTTTCCCAAACAAGACCTGGTTTTGACGTCCCTATTAGAAAAGGCAAGGGAAAACATTGAAACAAAAGAAGAAACTGCTGATAATCAGCAGTTTCTCCTTTTGTCTCAATATTTTCTGTGCCATATTTTGCACAAATCCTATCTTTAGTAACATCTATTTTGTCATTTGTGGCAGTTTTTGAAGCGGATCACAATAATTTGTCTCAGTATTTGGGTTGGATAACCCCCTTTACCAAAAGCTGTGGGCTCGTCCGTCGGGCCCCTGAATGGCAAAGCTAGATTGAACACAGTGGGAATGTTCAACAAATAATTCTCAAGCTGCGTTTGTTCCGTGTGTGACAAGAGAGTTATTCTCTTCCCAAAATGTTTTCCAAAGCCTTTGTCTTGTGGGCGTCAAAAGGCGTTACTTTTCTACCCTTTTCTTTATGAATGAAAACACACAAAATCTTGTATCATTTTTTTTCCATTGCTTTATTATCAAAGCTCCTTTGTGTGCCCTTAAAGTGACATTTCACATTTATTTCATTTTTTCAAAGTATGTCTTGATGCAAAGATTGTTAATTCTAATGCGTAGAAATGCTATCAGTTTTTTAAAGTTGTTATTTATAAGCGAACAATACGCCTTTAAAGTTGACACGGAAATGACAAATTCTATATAAATCTGAACTGTTGTCCACAACAATTTGTTTAATTTTAGCACAAAAATATATATTTCTCGTAAACGGTTCAATATTTTGGCTTGAAATTTTCAGAATTTTCATAAGAAAAGGTGCTCTTTCAGATAGAATAAAAGTAAAATTATGTAAAAATAATTGTGAAATGTCACTTTAATTATCAAAAACATTCACAACAAACACCTTAACAAACTAAATAGCCATATTAACCCTCCCCTGAAATAGACCTTGTTTTAACGTCCCTAATAGAAAAGGATTATGAAAATATCGAGGCAAATGAAGAAAATGCTGGTTACCAGCATTTTCTCCTTTTGTCTCAATATTTTCTGTTCTATATTGTATATGAAACATATCTTTATCAATGTTCATTTTTCGTCTGAAGAGGCTTCCAAAATGACTTTTTATTGAGGTTGCCATTTGGCAAACGAAAAAAGATATTTTAAACCTTCAAAATCTACAAAATTATATACTGGTCTAAATTTAAGCCAAATTATAGACAACAAAAATGTAAGGACAAACGCAAGTTTGGATATAAAATATCATACTGGTTATCAGCATTTTCTCACAATATTTTCAAAATATTTTAATTCAAAAGTCAAAACCAAGCATTGGTTTGGAAATGATTAAAGTGTATCAAAACGGACCTGGTTTTAGTTTTCAAAGTTGAAACAGATTAAGAAAACATCGACATAATAGAAGAAATTTCTGATCATCAGCTTTCTCCTTTTTCCTCAATATTTTCAAAGCTATACTACACATATTTACTACTTTTGAAATCAATAAATTTGTTGCACGAGCCTCCAGACAAATTGTCTACTTTTGATGTTTTGGAAAGGGTTAACTAATAAAAGTCCAACATCTTTCTATTCTGTTGGAAACGAAAGCAAAAAGAAAAGGCTTGAAGTACATCTAATGTATATCGCTGCTTTTCTTCAAAAACCTCGTAACTGCAGCTTTAAACAAGCTGCATATACAGGGTTTTGGTAGAAAAGCATGAAATGCATTTACACTAGTAACCTCTAACCCATAAAATATAATTGGCAAAATGAACAAAATCAAAACTTTTTTGTCTTCATGATTTTGCATTATATAAAACTTGTACAAAGCTAAAACCCCTCGAACTGTTATCCATTTCTCAAAGGGCATAGATTAAAGACTGTTCCTATTTGAAAACTGTTGCAAATGAATATAGATCTACATGTTGATAAAAGATTAACCCATTACCAAACGGCACAAATTTGGACTCGTCCAAATTCAAAATTGTTGTAAACGGCAATATCAGATGAATGAAATTTGACATTTTCTGTCATTCTTGGTATAAAACATTGTCGGAAATGAAGAAATTGCTTGTCACAAGCAATTTCTTTATTTCCCACAATGTTTTCTAAAGCCATTTTTTGTAGGGAGTCAAAAAGAGTCATTGTGTGGTAATGGGTTAATGTACAACATTGCAGAGAAATTATTAGATAAAAGGAGAAATTGCTGATAATCAGCTATCCCTTCTTTTGCCTAGAAATGTTTTCTCCCACATTATATTCAGTGCGCCAGAATGCTTCAAAGTTTGAGAAAAGCTTTACTGAGGTTATGCTATATCATATGTAAAAGCTGTACTCACACGACATCCTAATTTCGCATGTGAAGTCATTAACATTCTATAAATCTGAACCTATTCAGGCCACATTGAAAACACTCCATGGAGGCAAGATCCACCGCCGAATGTTTACAATGTCGTCTGAATACTTACAAAGTCTCCTGAATTCCATTAGGGGTGGACTACCTTAACATGTTTGACTATTGTCATGTTGACTTTGAAAAGGAAATGAATAATTAAGAGTTAAATTAAGTGAATAATTTGTTAAAGACTACACATGTGAGCAGGTTGATATTGACCTATGTCGCCAATCATGTGAAAAGCATTTTCCAAGATAAGCATAATAACAATTTATGTAGGCATTTCTTAACCTTAATCACATAGATTCAAACTTGCATGTAGTGTAGAATAAAGTCAAAATGCATAAATTTGCAAGCAGATCCTGTTCTACATTGCCTGCAAAAGCGACAGATAACCGGGTTAAGCATGTGGACAATTTAGCATTGACAAAAATTTAAGCCAACCTTTGTGAACAGACTTCTAAAACAAAGCTGAAAGATTTACCCATAATTTCAACACAAACGCTAAACCAAGTTTAATGCAACTATCAAATATTATGTCAAGTTTGAAAACAGATTCTATCCTTTATGTGTAAATATAGATCAATGGAAAGGGGGTCCTTAAATCTTCACCATTGTGCTAAAAAAGAAATAGTGTGAGTGTCCTAAAAACTAGCCATTGAAGGAATCTTATCTCTGTGTTGAAACAAAAACCTCGTAACTACAGCTTGTTTAAAGCTGAAGTTACAAGCAGTTTGTTGAAAGCATGCTTTGACTAGCAGGTGAGCTTCAAGTCTATATACAGATCAGAGGTATTCCCCCAAATCTCCTGCATTGTAAACACTTAATAGAGCGAGGGTGTCCTAAAAATGGTCCTTGAAGACATCTTATGCTTTGACTAGCCAGTAAGCTAAAAGTCTATTAATAGATCCAGGGTTCCCCCCAAATCTCCTATAAATAGATCAGAGGTATTCCCCAAATCTCCTGCATTACACTATAAATAGGGTGAGGGTGTTCGTAGAAACTGGTCCTTGAAGGCATCTAATGCTTTGTCCAACCAGTCTGCTTTATTTCTGAAATAAACAAGAACACACATATCACGATTAATGTTAGGCATCAGTGAAATGTAATGTTTGTACATGTAACAGAGCTACAGATAAAAGGGGGTTATCAACTAATTGGTATGGAAAGAGCAATATTTACTAGGGTAGAGTTTGCAAAGGTAGATGGAAAGAAAGATAGTGGTGAAAGTAATATCTAATATGAACAAATTGTCCTTTATTTACATCCCTTTCGCAAAATGACTTATTTACATCCCTTTCGCAAAATGACAGTTTTAAACTAATTAGAGCCAAAAATTCATGGCATTAAAAATGGAAAAACTGCATCTTTAAGTATATAAGAAAGTGACTAAAGACTAAGATAATACTAATTGACTCTTTGGTTTTTTATGTTTTTTTTTTCTTTAAATACAGTTTTGAAGATCTACAGAATTAAAATCTGGTAGCGATATCATAGCCTTTCATTTAGTATAAACAGATTTCTTTAACATTAATTGGGACAGAAGTTCTTATAACTTGTTTTATTGCCTCTCAATTCTGCGTCCTGGAAACTACACCAGTACTTGCACTGAATATGTGGACTAAAGTCTAAAAATTACGTTTACTACCAGGAATCAAACTAAGAAAATATTGGCAGTAAGGCCAACACTCTACATCTCAATCATTCATTTTTCCTAAGTATAGAAATATATTGAAATAACAGAAGAAAGTTCTCACCTAAATGTTTTAGCCTTTGACGACACCCCTGTTAACTGTCCTATCTTGATATCTTTTTGTTTGATTTCATCTTCCAGTTTTTCCTTACATATATCTGCTTGATTACACAACCTTGCAAATGTGGACGACAGCTCTCTGAAAAATATATCATTTATGATCGAATCAAGATCTGGAAAAGGATTCTAACATTAGGACTACCAATCTTTCTGATCGTTCTTAGGGTTCAAAATTTAAATATGCTGCAGAGAAGGATCTTAATTGGTAGAAATTCTACTTTTTTGATGTTTTAGTGGGTAGAAAACATTGTGGGAAATAAAGAAACTGGACAAGCAATTTCTTCATTTTCACAAAGATTTCTTGAGACTTTTTTATCATGTGGGGCTTCAAATACACACAGGTTCATCTGGACACATTTTGGTCTAAATGCCATGAACAACCCTGGACCGTTTCCAAGATCCTTACTCTTGAATATATTTTAATGAAAATTGCTCATTTTTTTAGTTTAAGCTGACAAATACATCCCACACAACCACTAGTGCCTTGTCAAGCTTGTTCCTGAAAAAGTGCTACAGTTCAAACAGTTCTTGAGTTAAAGTAGAACCTTTGACCTATGTGACCCCCAAAACAATATGGCATCTCCTCCAGTTAAGGAAAACGACTGTGTAAAGTTTCATGATCCTAGGTAAAATGGTATTTGAGCACTGAAAAGAAAAGGTCTACAGATGGGTGGGATGGGATGGTTGGATGGATGCATGGACAAAGAGACATGGTGAAACCAATTACTTTAATGCTTTTCGGTGGATTATCGGGAAATAACGGTAGATTATTTTGATAAACTCACCGCCTTTCCAGTGAAATTATCAAAGACTTGTGCCCTGCTTTCGTTCATTTCACCCTAGCTGACGTTATGTAAGCCGGACCAAATAAGTGACGTCATCATAAGCATTGCATAGCAGTCACATTCAAAATGACGCGCTTTAAGAAAATCCGTCATAAAATGTTTGCATTTTGTCTAATTTTTGCATTAAAGAAATAGAATAATTGTTTGTTTTTCGAGTAAGATGGATTTACATTTCATTTCGTGAACAACGAAAGCCATATTTTCACTCGTGTCTTCGCCACTCGTGAAAATAAAGTTTTTGTTGTTCACTCAATGAAATATAAATCGATCTTACACTCAAACAAACAATTATCCTCTATATAGCCCACTTTACTTGGTAGATGGGGGGGGGGGGGTATATCATACAAAAGTTTAACTAAATGTCAACCTACTGCTGTACTTGGTGGCTACAGTTAGCACTCGTCAGATCCACAATCAGACGTAATTTGCTCCCCGCATAGTCTACATATTGTTGTTTAAAGGCTCTCTCTTTAGCATTGTTTGTCCAGGTTAGCCTCTCGTAGCAGAATACACCACCATATAAACATAGACCTATAGCCAGTATCTTCCACCCTACAGCTTTATATACCTAGATAATGAGAATCACATGAAAGAATTCTATTAAGGTTAAAATAGTCACCCCTAATGAGATTTTACGCAACATAGGAATTTATTGAAGGACATCATAACCATTCATTTCCTTTTTAACTCACATGTCTGTATAGATCGGACAAATTACAAATGATTATGACTGGCATGAACAGATCCAAAGAGCATGAATCTCATTTGGGGAGAACTACCTTAAGCCTAAGATAATTGGCATATTTGTTTAACGCTTCTTCATTTAATGCAATATAAGTAAAAGAATGTAGCATTTTTTTAAATGAGCTCTAAGCATTTTAACTTAACAAACAGAATGTGATATAAATTTCATATTGCTTAAAGATTAAATGTAAACTGTAGTGACAAATAAATAAGAGATAATATATCAAATAGCAGGATTTTGCGCAGCTTGTTTCTAGTATGAATGAATATATATTTTGATACCTCTTTAGACTGAAGGTTGATTTGGAAAGGATTAAATAACTTACCCCACCCACTACAATAAGACTTCCAAGTGCATATCTCTGTCCAATAGTTTTAAACAAAGACAAAGCTATCATCACCGTCTCGTTTTCTGGTTCTGGGAAAGATCCACCGGGCTCTTGTGGCGTCATGGGCGTCTGCTGTGGCAACTGAAACAAACAATTGAGCTTTGGAAAACATTGATACAGAAGGAGAAAATGCTGACTAATCAGCATTTTCTCCTTTTGCCTCAATATTTTCTGTGTTATTTTCATTCTCTGTACGAAAGATCCACTGGGCTCTTGTGGTGTCATGCAGGTTTGTTGTGGCAACTGTAATGATCGAATTAATGTGTTAATCCAAAATATTTGGGTGGTCCAATTTTGGAAGCTGCTTCAACGAAAAATTTGGATTCAAATATATTCATGTACATTAAAAAATATAGTACAGAAGGTATTGAGGCAAAGGGAGAAACTGCTGGTTATCATCATTTTCTTCTTTTGTCATTGTTTTGTATACTATAATAATAATTTCTTTATCATGGATATCACAACCAGGTCTTTTTTGAGAAAGAATTCATGCTTTCCTTCGCAATCCCTGGTTTTAAAGATGTTTAGAGACCAAAATCTGTTTGTAACATTACTTTAAATGAATGGAAATGATCCTCACATTATTCAAGGTATTAAAAGAATTCTTTGATTCTATTCAATAAAGCAAGTACATTTACAATACATAATGTCTATGACACAAGAATATTTCTTATGTTACAAACAACTAAGATGAGATTTAAAGGGTAACTTCCATAGGAGTTGGTTATAGTTAGGTTGAATTTGGTACTTACAGTTTCATATTGTTGACCACTCCTTAATCTCCCTAACCCCAGAACTTTTCTAACAAGGTTCATGGGACTAAGTGAGAAATGGAATGCTATATCTTCTCGAAAGTCAGCGCAGAGATTCCGGCAATCTAGACGGTAGGCGATGTCAAAATCGCGTTTCGGCATCACCGTGTGAATTTGTTGACGATCTTCCTCTGGTAACAATGCGGACAAACGCTCTGTAATGGAGAAGAAATGGCATTTAACCCTTTCCCAAACGACAAAATTTAAAGCTGACCAAATTCAAAAAGTAATGAAAATAACAAAATGGGTCTAGATTAGGATCGAATTTGTGTACAATATAGCATAGAAAATATTGAGACAAAACGAGAAACTGCTGGTTATCAGCAGTTTCTTCTTTTGTCTCAATGTTTTCTCATGCCTTTTCTATAAGGGACGTCAAAACAAGGTCTTGTTTGGGAAAGGGTTAACCCTTTCCCAAACGGCAATATATTAGGGCAGTCCAATTTGAAAGCTGCTACAGATGATGAATGGACTTAAATTAGAAAGGCTTTTGTGGATAATATAGCACAGAAAATATTGAGACAAAAGGAGAAAATTCTGATTATCAGCATTTTCTTCTTTTGCATCAATGTTTTTCAAAGCCTATACTGTTAGGAATGTCAAAACAAGGTTTTGTTTTGGAAAGGGTTAATCTTTTTTTTAAAAACACATGGACTTGAACTTTCTGACCAAGAATATTTATAAAAGCAATTGAAGAGTTATCAATTATTAAAAGTAACAAACTGTAATAAATGTAAACTAATATTTTGAATCCTGCAATTATCTTTTGCCAAAAGTGAATTACAGAAATTATTTTTTTATCCAGTGGTTTAAAATATCTATCAGCAACATTTAAAATACTAAAAGGAACTAGAAATCTATCACTGAAGGTGATAAAAATACCCCCGCCACCACCTTTGTTCAGACAAGCGTTTTTGTTGAATCAGGAGCCATACTCAGAAATTGTCAATCTGATTTTCTTGAAATTTGGTCCAATCAGGGGCCATTCCATGAAATTTGTGTCTTACACATCTACAGGTGACAATGAACACTTGTGCCAAGTACGAACTAAATCGGTCCACAAGTGTAGGAGCAGTTATCCGGACAAGCTTTTTTTGTTCAAATAAGGGGCCATAACTCAGAAAGTATCAGTCCGATTTTCGTGAAATTTGCGTCTTGCACATCTACAGGTCCTAATGCACACCTGTGCCAAGCATGAAGCAAATTGGACAGTAAGTGTAAGAGGAGTTATCCGGACAAGCATTTTTGGGTCAAATCAGGGGCCATAACTCAAAAAGTAATGGTCCGATTTCCAAGAAATGTACGTCTTGCACATCTACAGGTCCTAATGCACACATGTGCCAAGTATGAAGCAAATCGGACAGTAACTGTAGGAGGAGTTGGCCGGACAAGCATTTTTTGGTCAAATCAGGGGCCATAACTAAAAAATTATTCGTCCGATTTCCGTAAAATTTGCATCTTGCACATCTACAGGTAACAATGAACATGTGTGCCAAGTATGAACTAAATCGGTCCACAAGTGTAGGAGGAGTTATCGGGACAAGCATTTTTGGTCAAATCAGGGGCCATAACTCAGAAAGTATCGGTCCAATTTTCGTGAAATTTGTGTCTTGCACATCTACAGGTCCTAATGCACACCTGTGCCACGTATGAAGCAAATCGGACGGTAACTGTAGGAGGAGTTGGCCGGACAAGCATTTTTGGGTCAAATCAGGGGCCATAACTCAAAAAGTATTGGTCCAATTTCCGTTAAATTTGCGTCTTGCACATCTACAGGTCACAATGAACAATTGTGCCAAGTATGAACTAAATCGGTCCACAAGTGTAGGAGGAGTTATCCGGACAAGCATTTTTTTGTCAAATCAGGGGCCATAACTCAAAAAGTATCGGTCCGATTTTCGTGAAATTTGCGTCTTGCACATCTACAGGTCATAATGCACACCTGTGCCAAGTATGAAGCAAATCGGACAGTAACTGTAGGAGGAGTTGGCCGGACAAGCATTTTTTGGTCAAATCAGGGGCCATAACTCAAAAATTATTCGTCCGATTTCCGTAAAATTTGCCTCTTGCACATCTACAGGTCACAATGAACACTTGTGCCAAGTATGAACTAAATCGGTCAACAAATGTAGGAGGAGTTGTCCGGACAAAGTTTTGGAGACAGACCATCCAACCATCCAACCACTGGACCGACAGGCTGATTCCAGTATACCCCCTCCAAACTTCGTTTGCGGGGGTATAAAAACATAAGAGGTTACTTATTATAGGCTGCCTTTCTCAGATCTAAGATCAATATCCGACTTTGATTTGTCCGAATTTTGATGTACAGTATTTACAAATTTCTTTTTACAACATAACACAGGTATTGAAAGAAACAGGTAAACCCTTTCATAAAAGGTGCAAGAAAATAAACGAAAGTAAGAATACTACAATGAACAGTGAAACAATGAATAAACAGAGAAGCAAAGCAGCACTTTGACAGAACATACTTGTTCACTTACCCACACAACCAAACATGTCATCTAGAGTGAGTGATTGGAGATGTGGATATTGAGAGATTTATTCACATAAATAATTTGACATTTATGTATTTCAAATGTCATAGAAATTAACTGTTTGATGAATGAATTGAACATAACAATGAATTTATCAATTGAATTTATTGACAGGTAACACGCTATTGCAGTGAAAACAAGGTTTTCAAAGAAATTCCAAGTAAAAAAGAAAAGGCTTGCAAATTACTGGATCAATTAACATGACATTGGTAAAAAGATAATTCTCTATCATCAAATCAAAGTGCATTACCTGTCATTTCTTTTTCTGCCCTTTCTACAGCATTTAGCACCTCCACTGAGCACCGAGTTTGAACATTTCTACCTAGACCTTCCTCAACATGTGTATGAATTTCCTGATGACATGAAATAAATGATACATGAGTATAAAATAATATTTTGATGTAATTTTTTCTGCCCTTTCTAAAGCATTTAGCACCTCAACTGGACACCGAGTTGAACATTTCCCCATAGACTCTCTTCAACATGTGTGAATGTAATTCCTGATGAGATGAAATAAATGATACATGAATACAGAATAAAAGTTTAATGTTAATTTTTAGAATCAATGGTGTGAATGTTTAAAGTCTCTTTTCACACATCACTGTAATAATATATTCACTTTTGGAGGTAAATAGATCAAGACCAGGCTATAAAATTGTACAATACGGTCTTATTCTATACTGCCTCCTTATTATTTCAGTGTGACAAGGTCATAAAATTAAAGCTTTTTCAGATGATCCTTTGTAATTCCTCATCCATTTGCATGTGATGAATTTTTACCCATGAAAATGACATCATACATTTGAAGCCCTGTAAAACAATATAAAAGAGTTGTATATGGTGGTAATGAGGAAATAACCCTTCTAAAGGAAGTGAAAACAACTAAATGTCAAGTATCTGCTGTCTACACTACACTTGTCAGTTTCCAGGAAAGGTGCTGTAATGAAGATGTCTGAAAGATGAGAGAAATGAATGAAATGAATGTCATGAGACTATAAGACAGCAACAATATAGAAAATTGACAGGAACCCCTGAAATATTATTTGAAACAAGCAAGTGTTTCTGAAATGACATGATCAATACTGGTGCAAGAGTTTATCGAATTATGTCTCGATATAATTGATTTCTATCTAGGATACTTAAAGTTTCTTTTTTTCATTATCGACTTAAGTTTTGTCAGATTTGTCTGCAACCTACAAAGGGTTAATTGATGCTCGTGAAAGTTTTGAAGGCTTCAGAAATCCCTCTAGCTTGAGAATTACTGTCCTTAATAGCATAGGCTGCCTAAGTTAAAATGCTGCTTTGCTGCTTTTTGCACAATATTCAAACTACAAACATGCATAAATATCAACTAAGGAAAGAAACAAAATCTTGAAAGTAAATCAAGAAAGAAAAGAACTTTAGCAGCATTAATCACATCATATTTTTAACAAAACAAAGAAGAAAAGGTTTGAGTTTGAGTTTATTAGGGTTTTACGCCGTTTTCAACTACCAGGGTCATATCGCGGTGGCTGGAGCACCTACCCATGGATTCCTGTTGTTTCTCAAACCAGTACTACCACAACACCCTTACCGAGCCTCCAGCTGCTCGCCCACTTAGGTTAACGATTTCAAACCCATTGGTGGGTGACAATTTTGTCAGAAAGGGTATCAGCCGCGGCCAGGTATCGAACCCGGGACCTCTCGAATGAGGGTCAGATGCGCTACCAACTGCGCTAAGGCCGCGGCCTGAAAAGAAGAAAAGGGGTGTGCTGGATGTAGTGGAAGTTTTAAACATCACCTGACTCATCAATAACTTTTTTATCTCATTATCTGGTGCTGTTTACAAGATCAACCACATCAAACAAATCCCTAACATTTTCCCCCCTTGTTTCCTGAAAACCACCGTGATATCAAAGAATATCCTTCCTTTCCTACAATTCATGCTTCATAGATGAGAATCATATACATTGTTCCATAAAAAGACAGTTGATGGAAAGAAATTGATTTATCAGTACAATGTATTTCTTTTATTTTCTAAAAAGTTTTCTGTTGTGATTCTTCTGGATATCAAAGGGGCCGCGGCCTTAGCGCAGTAGGTAGCGCATCGGCTTCTCATTCGAGAGGTCCCGGGTTTGATACCCGGCCGCTGCTAATACCCTTTCTGACAAAATTGTCACCCACCAATGGGTTTGAAATCGTTAACCTAAGTGGGCGAGCAGCTGGAGGCTCGGTAAGGGTGTTGTGGTAGTACTGGTTTGAGAAACAACAGGAATCCATGAGAAGGTGCTCCAGCCGCCGCGATATGACCCTGGTAGTTGAAAACGGCGTAAAACCCCAACTAGAACTGTCGCAAAGCGGACAAATACCCCCCACTAGCGCGTTGTCACTGAAAAAGTGCTAAAGTTCAAAGTGGCATAACTCTGAAACTACAGCCTGGATCAAGATGAAAATTGCAGGTGCACAACTTCATATGATAGGAAACAACCTGCTAAAATTTCAGCAAAATTGGTCAAAAACTGTGGGAGGAGAAGAGGACACAAAATTATGTCCACGGACGGACGGACGGACAGACGGACGGACAGACGGACGGACAGACGGACGGACAACCTGAATCCAGTATACCCCCCCATAACTTTGTTGTGGGGGGTATAATAAACTCAAACTCTGGATATCAAAGACAGTCCATCCTTGGGAAAAGGTTAAATAGGAAATCTTGTGAGAGAGCTGCAAAAAAGGTACAAAGACTAAAAGCAGTGATACATCAAACTGTTATTGAAAACAACACCAAGGAAATATCAAACAAATCGTCACTCCTATGTGATCCTACCAGTTATATAAATCTCAGTGTGATCCAGGTTTTTACGAATCACTCCAGTGCATCGGCCCTGTAGGTTACGGCATATAGCACTTTCTAAATACACATGCAGCTCCTTTAAAATTGAAATAATATCATTAATAGACAAATGCCTGGAAGTCTGAAACAAGAAAACTTTAAGTTAATTATCAATGTTTTACATACTGTGCATACAAATCTTATTGTAAAACAAGACATGGTTGTGAAATACGAATACTCCCAAAGTGTTTTCGGACAGACAGAAGGATGGACAGACAGACGGACATAATTTAAACAATATGAACCTTGATCTTTTGATACATGGGCATAAAAAATATAATGTTCATTGTAATGTTATGCTCCTAAAGTAAAGAAAATATCAAGAAGTTGATAGAAATGTTCTGTATGCCATCTTCAACAATAATGCAATAAGTCATAACAGGTAGTGCACCTAACCAAGTGTTCCTGATAGTATTCCTATCAGCATAAACACAACATACAATCATAGTAACCTGCTGTTTATCCAATGAAAACTATACACATACAAGTTGTCAATAAGCTTTTCAGCATTTTCATCTTTTCTGAAGACAGAACTATTTTTTTCAACTGATAGACAGTGCTTAGCACAGATTGTAAAAGCAGGAGAATCAAACCATGGATTCCAATTATTCTTCACAGCAAAACCACCACAAAGCTGCTTTTCAACGAAAAGGTTTTTAGCTCCACTGGCCTTTCAGGCCAGCGGGCTATTGTCATGGCGGTGTGTCCGTCGTGCGTCCGTCCGTCCGTGCATGCGTGCGTCCGTAAACTTTTTCTTTAAAAATCTTCTTCTCAAAAACTACTGGATGGATTTCAACCAAATTTCACAGGAATGATCCTTGGGTGACCCTCTCTCAGATTCCTTCAAAGAATATGGATTGAATCAGTATAACCTGAGATATCTGCCCTTGAATGTCAAAAATAGCAGGTTTTGACTAGTTTTCTTCTAAAATCTACAAATATTGAACAATCAAGACAAAACTTTGACAGAATCATGCTGACTACAAGATCTTACCTTGGTAAAATTTTCAGCTTGATCTAAATTTTACATCATGAGTTATGTGCCCTTGAAATTGCCAAAAATTGCTATTTTCAACTCTATTTTGCTAGTTTTGACTTTATTTTTACTCTAAAATCTACAAATATTAACCAATCAAGACAAAACTTGGACAGAATATATATAAGCATTATATGCTGCCTGGGTGTAATTTTCAGCATGATCGGAATCTTACATCATGAGTTATGTGCCCTTGAATTTGACAGAATTGCCATTTTCGACTTTGTTTTCACTCTAACAACCACAAATATTAACCAATCAGGATGATACTTGGAAAAAATCTTGTTAACAACAAGGTTTTGCTTATGCGTAATTTTCAACATTATCATACTGTTACAATCTGAGTTATGTGCCCTTGAAATTGACAAAATTTCAGTTTTTCGACACTTTTTCCACTCTTGAAGCCACAAATATTGACTAATATAGACAGAATGATAGTGACCATAACACAAGAACCATAAGTATTCAAAAATCTAGTCAAAACTTGGATTTGATATTAAAAGAAATTCAGGCCTGTGGAGCGACTCAAGACCTTCAGGTCTTTCTAGTTGTTTAAAAACCGCGAAAACATCCTTTTCTTTACTTCAACTTCTCAAAATAATTTTTACTTTGGTGTATGCTACTCCACCTATCAATGAGAACTAATGTCAAGAATACACAACCAAGGATCGAACCGAGGACCAAATAATTGAAAGCAAATATGCAACTGACAGCTGAGGGTGACTTTTTTCCCTAAAGATTTCCAAAATTGGGATATTGTTGAAGAAATTTTTAACTTCAGACATATTTACCTTTTTATAAATATTTAATGATGTAAGATCTGTGTGAAATGGTCGATCAAACTCATCCACTAATATGGCAAGGCGTCTGATTTCATCATTCAATGTGGTGGCAACCTGAAAACATTGTAAAAATTATTCAAAAAGAAACAGTACACAAACAGATTCTATTAAATGCATAAATATGCCAAACTCTTTCCCACTCAATAAACATTTGGGCATAAAAATGCAGCTTCTTCAAGCTTTATATTAGTGTTGTATATCGGACAGCAAAATCACTCGTTTTTTTGTTGTTGTTGTTGTTGTTGTTGTTTTTAACAACAACAACAATTTAACCTTGTAGTGAATTACAAATAACATAATATCAAGAGATATAGGATCATACATATATATCATAGATACATAGAGGATATATTTTAGTAAAGAAAATTGTTTAATCAGCTCAAATACTGGAATCTAACCATCAAAAGTCATTGCTGATGTCAGATTAATTTTACTGATTAAGCAAATGGCAGACTACCAATCAAGTCTTTCTCTCATATATTTTGTCTAGATTTACATTTTTAGCATTAACTTCTACATCTATTGTCCTTTCTTAAAAGCCACGGTATGAGAATGGGAGGGAATCAGAAAATGGCCTGGAAATTTTATTTATGCCAGAAAATAGATATCTACTTTTGAATTGGGAATTTTAATTTGCAACCAAATGTCCGAAAAATACCTGCAAAAGAACAGTGCAACTCTAGCGATAATATCGATAGTGAAAAATTGCAATCGATTGTTGCCGATTTTTGGCTCAATCCGATAGCTTTCGATAGCTGGAGACTATCGGCACAACACTACTTTATATGCCCTAAAAATTTACGTGATCTAGGACAAACAGTTCGAGGGCTTGGTGCAAAACTATTGTAACTACATTTTGTAAAATTTTACAGGAGAGGGAAAAAACTTATTGACTTTCTCAAAGTTAAAGAGGCAAAAATGTTTTTAAAATTCAAATATCTTTTCAGGTATACAGATTTGAAACTTAATATTAAAACACATGATGTATTGCTTCCTAAAGATCCAGAAAATGCAAAAAAGTGAATTTCTTGAAAATATGTACTTACAATAGTTTTGCACTGAGCCCTCGAACTGTAAAATCTGCTATATAAGGTGTTTTTGCAGAAAACCCTTGCTTCGACTAACATCAACAAAGACGATCGATTTTTTTGTTTCACAACTACCCCAACAGCCCCAAAAACATTATGTTAAGTTTTTACATTAAGTTTGAGACAAGCAGTTTCAGACAGGCAGACCAACTACAGTAATATAATTTGCCTTCCATCTTTTGATACAGGGGTATAAAAATATCTCAATCTCTTATCATGCAAGATTTACCTTTCTCTCCACATCTTCGACCATGGCTTTGATTTTCTCTTTAATCTCGGTGGTCAGTAAGCACAGCTGTTTATCCATATAATCTAACTCATCTGCTAGTTCTCGACGATTTTTCTTCATCATTTCACTGTGTGGAAAAAAACATCAAAAATATACAAACAAACCCTTTTCAAAGATAACAAAATTAAAGGTTTGTCGAACTTTGAGAAAGTTTCAGACAAAAAAGTAGTTAGAATCGAAAGCATGAAATTCTAGTTTGGTAGGGTAGAAAATATTGTTTAGATACAAGTTAAACCAAACCTACAAACTTTTTTTCTTAAGTTTCACGATATATTTCTTTTTGCCTACTTCTGTAGTTTTCCATAAGATGTAATGAACCATCTGTCTAAAGATTAATGCAAAAAATAAACTTCAGATTTCAAACTGCTAATGTGCATTGGAATAGTTTCACTTTTTTTGTGATAGTTTATTTTGTGTACCTACTCTCATTATATATCATTCTATAACATAATATATTTATCTGTTGAAGGAACTACCTTTTGTTGAATACTATTTCTATACAGTTCTTCCATGATCTTCTATAGTTCAGCTGTCATAGCGCTTTTGGGCAGAAAACCTTGTAGAAAATGAAGAAATTGCTGGTTACAAGCAATTTCTTCAATTTCCACAAAGTTTTGCAAAGAAAGCCTCCATCTTGTGATGGGAACCAAAAAGCTTCATTATGCAGGTGTTGGTTAACATTGTCATTTGGTAAAAGAGCTTACTTTTGTTGAATATTATTTTTAAAATCTCCTCCATGATATTTCATAGTTCTGCTGTCATAATGTTTTTGGGCAGAGAACATTGTTTGTTTGATTGTTAGTTTTTGTGTGCGTATTTGCCCCCGCTTATCGAGGCAACACCAGCTGAACTAGTGTATGTTAACTTATTTACATGTAACTAGTGCTCTATGAAGAAATTGCTTACCGGCGGGGGTTAATATTGTCATTTGTTGAAAGAACTTACTTTTGTTGAATACTATTTTTATACAGTTCTTCCATGATATTCCGTAATTCAGCTGTCATGTTCTTGCCTCGGTTTGTGTGTTGTTCAAATTTGGTTCTCACAGCTGACTTGGAAATACATTCCTGAAATTGTTGTTTGCATAGGGTTACAAAAGGAAGACGAATTCATTGTTACTGAATATAACTTTATGCATCTAAAATAACATGACCACTCTTTCTTGAACATTCTTAATTTCCCAAAGAGACTGTGAACAAGTAATGTGCATGATGAATAGACACTTCAAGCAAAAGCATATCTAGATGCATGTATGTTTCAAATGCTAAAATGGTTCTCTTTCCAGATCTCAGTTCAAATGTATCGAAAAATTTGCAAAACAATATAAGAAATCATTTTGAGTTTATGACTTATCATAAGCTTAGACTTTTACATCAATAACTAATTTTATCTCGATCATGTGATCATCATACCTCAAACTGTCTCTCAAAGTTGGAAAAGGAGAATAATCTTTCTTGAAAGCCCTCCTGTAAAATGCCAGCTAAAATACGAAAATAATACATGATGAACATGAAGAAACTATCCAATGCAGTGTTGGTATCTTAGTTAATAGTAGGATCTTCAGATATCAGACTTCTTGTAAGATAAGTATAGTTTTAAAACCAGTTTTTCTTCAAATTCTAAATTATCAATCATTGGGACAGTGCAAAACTTTTATAAGTGCATACAGAATTACATGCTGCAAGTCTTACAATAATTGTGTGCTTAACCCATTACCAAACGACAACATTTTAGGGTGGTCCTAATTAAAAGCTGCTCTAGACAACAAAATTGGTGTTAAAAAGGAAGGGATTAATGTATAATATAACACAGAAAATATTGAGACAAAAGGAGAAACTGCTGGTTATCAGCAGTTTCTTCTTTTGTCTTAATGTTTACCCAAGCCATATCAATTAGGGACGTCAAAACCAGGCCTCGGTTTCTCGAAAAAACTTAAGTACGTTCTCATGCTCAAATGTGAGCACCGTGCTCAAATCGCATGAAATCCACGTGAACTTCAATCGAATACCCTTCAACGTTGGAGAGTATTCCTTTGAAGTTGTAGTAAATTTGAGCATGGACTCATGAGATTGTACTTAAGTTTTTTCGAGAAACCGGGGCCAGGTCTTGTTTGGGAAAGGGTTAACCTTTAATTTCCTCTCAACAATTATTCAAGATATCATAATACTGTAGGTTCAAAGATATCACAGTCTATCGAAGACATACTTGGAAATTATCATAAAATTTCCTTCATTTTTTAAATTTTCTTTTGGTGTTTTCAGTGCATACAATACAGCTCAAGGAAGTAACAGTAAAGTCTGGATTTTCTAATGATTTGGACTGCTTCTTTGTAGGCTGAGATGTCCCAACCAATTTGACTAAACCATTTATTCTTGTCCAAGATAAAAATTTTAGAAAAATATTGAGGGGAAAGAAGGAAATGCTGATGATCACCATTTCCTTCCTTATCCTAAATATTTTCTATGGTTACTTTCGCATCTGGTTTCACTAGGAAAATTTTATTTGCAACTCCTTTCAAATTGACCAGTCTAAACGTTTATCCTTTTAGAAAGGGAATACTTATCCAAGATAGGCTACAATGAATCTCAAATTCTTAGATGCCAAAAGAAATGCAGACACTTACTTGGTGTTGGCGTCCCAGCCTCCTTCAATCTAGATGCCAGTGCCTCTCTAGACGACACAAAATACACTCGTTCTAACCCTTCTTTCTTGTCCATAACCTTCAACTCATTACACAAAAACTGTAAATTCCTGTCTAAATGTTGTTGTTTGACCTGATCTACATCGTCTTCGTAGGCTGAGATGTCCCAACGATTTTGTAGAATGAAGATATTTGGGTTGGACAACCGGGAACTGACTTTGTGGAAGAAATTCTTTTCCTGAAATAAGATGGTAATAATGGGATTCTTTGTCAGGAGATTTGATTGACCTACTACAATTTGTATCACTTTTCATTTTGTAAATTCCAACCATCTAATATTGACAAAGAATACATGTTGTTTGTATGAGTGTAGACTGTATTCAAAAGATACCAACAGAAATACATCAGTGTTCAATTAGAATTCATCTATCCACAAATCTTAGTCCCGAACCAATATGGTTATTTAATTTACAACAATGACAATGAAAGCACTGTAAGGATTACATACTGTTTGCATCAGACTCATTTGTATAAGTGTAGCATCAGTAGACAGCAGTACAAATACCTCAGCATCTAAACAAAATTTATCTGTCCATAAATCTAAATCAGGGGTTACTATTACATCTATATGGCTATTTAATTAACGACACAATTTCTCAGATATTTATAATAAAATACCAAAGAATACATACTGTCTGCATGAGTGTAGACTCAGCATTTGATACCTACACAAACACATCAGCATCCAAACAGAATTTATCTACCATTTTTTCTAAGAAAGGATCAACATCTATATGGTTATTTCTTCAACAACATATTTTTTTTTATTTATTTGAAATAAATAACCAAGGTATACATACTGTTTGCATAAGAGTAGACTCTGCATTTGATACCAACACAAACACATCAGCATCCAGACAGAACTTGTCTATCCACAAATCTAAATCTGGAGTTACATCTATGCCAGGGCTGAAAAAAAAATATCAGTACTTACAAACCTTTGTATGTCAAGTATTAAGCAATTTGGCTTCTATTAGTAATAGGTAAGGCCTTTCCAAAACAAAATCAGAATTTGTGTTCCCTAGGAGTCAAACCTTGATTGGGAAATAGAGAGAAATAACCAGCAATTGGACCTTTTATCTCAAAGATTTCAGCTTAACCCAGTTTTAATTTAGTGAATACATACATGTACATCTATTTTTTTTTTTTTTTTTTTTTTTTTTTTTTTTTTTTTTTTTTTTTTGTTGTTGTTTAGTTTGGTTGTCTGTAGCTCTTTTGTTCCAGTTTGGACCATTCTATCTTTTTTTTCTATTTTATTTTTTTCCACCAAGTAAAATGTTAACAAACTTGACTTACCTATCTACTAACACAACATCCTCTCTGAGTAGTCTACATTTCTGTTTGGGCCACAATATGCGTATGAGGCTGTTTTCCTTTAATTTGACATTACTTAGGGCACTGGCCAACTGTTTTATTGACTGAAATGAAAGTTAATATTTCTATTGCTAAACAATAAAACCCTTAGGTTAAGTAAAGATGGCTTTATACCATGATAAAAGTAACAAGAGGACCATGATGGTCCTTAATCGCTCACCTGCACCTAGATAGAATGAGAGTCTCAATGTTGTCAAATTCAAGAGCACATAATTTAAGATGCAAGACTATGATCATGCTGAAAACTTCTTTCATAATCTTTAATGATCAATATTTGTAGCTGTTACAGTAAAAACAAAGTGGAAGAAAACAACAATTTTGTCACAGTAAAGGGCACATAACTCTGTTCTGATAAAAATATTCGCATCAACATTATGTCCCAAGTTTTTTCTATTGGTTAACATTTATTGCTGTTTGAGAGAAAACAAAGTAGATAACGGCAATTTTGTAACCGTCAAGGGCACACAAGTCTGTTTTTTTTAGTCCAATCAATCTGACAAATTAAAATATTTAAGATATTATGGTCACCAACATTGCGACCAAGTTACAAAGTGGAAGAAAACAACAATTTTGTCACAGTAAAGGGCACATAACTCTGTTCTGATAAAAATATTCGCATCAACATTATGTCCCAAGTTTTTTCTATTGGTTAACATTTATTGCTGTTTGAGAGAAAACAAAGTAGATAACGGCAATTTTGTAACCGTCAAGGGCACACAAGTCTGTTTTTTTTAGTCCAATCAATCTGACAAATTAAAATATTTAAGATATTATGGTCACCAACATTGCGACCAAGTTGTGTCTTGATTGGTCCATATTTGTTTGTTAGAGAGAAAATAAAGTCGAAAACGGTAATTTTTTTAAATTAAAGGGCCAATAACTCTTGTTTTTCTGGCCAAATCAAGCTGAAAATTAAACTCATTAAGGATCTTATGGTCACCAACATTGTTGCCTAGTTTTGTCTTGATTAGTCAATAAATGTAGAAGCTACAGTGTAAACAAAGTTGAAAACAGCAATCTTGACAAATTCAAGGGCACATAACTCCAGACCTCCTGCTCCGATCACACTGAAAATCAAACTCATCCAAGATCTTATAGTTACAAACATTGTTGGAAAGTTTTGTCTTGATTGGTCAATATTTGTAGATGCTAGAGTGGTAACAAAGTCAAAACTTGCCATTTTTGACATTCAAGGGCACATAACTCCAGATTTCCTAGTCCAATCTGACTCAAAATCGAACTCATCCAAGAACTTATGGTCATACATATTTTGACCAAGTTTGGTTTAGATTGGTCAATATTTGTAGATACTAGAGCGGTAACAAAGTCAAAACTAGCCATTTTTGACCTTCAAGGGCACATAACTCCGGACTTCCATGTCCGATCTGACTCAAAATCGAACTCATCCGAGAACTTATGGTCATTCATGTTTTGACCAAGTTTGGTCAAGATTGGTCAATATTTGTGGATGCTAGAGTGGTAACAACAAATTGTGGACAGACGGACAGACGGACGGACAGACGGACAGACGGACAGACGGACGGACGACGGACAAAAAGCGACCACAATAGCTCACCTTGAGCACTTCGTGCTCAGGTGAGCTAAAAAGGGCCCCTTATTTCTTTCCATATTTGAGCTTGGTTTTCGTGTCCAGCCAATTTCCGTTACGTCTGAGTAAATCTTAATTTAAGTGTATTTTCTTTAAATGAAAGTAAAAAATGCATTTATTTCTTTTAAGTCATATGTACATTCGAACCTGCATAGGTATACAATTAAAAGTTTGATAGTAAAAGAATGAACAAAAATGTTCTATTTATGCTCAAATAATGGACAAAATGGTCGAAAATATCCCGTATTTTCAGAAGGGCCTTTATGGAAAATGCATAATATGCAAAAAATATCGCACCTACTATGACTGGAAATATTTTGTTTGTTCAACTACAAATTAAAGCTTAATCAAAACTGAAAATCATATTTTTATTTCTTAGACTTCATTTAATTTTGATGAAATAATTAGCAAAAAAAGATGATGCAACTTTCGATTCAAAAAAGTTACATCTTATATTTGTGCTATTTTTTAAATGTTAATGACCTTGATATATCACGCACATAGTTCGTGGGTGGCGTTTGATTTGTACGAGATTAATAGGGTACGAAATCGCGACTTCCGGGACCGCGATCTTTTTCAATTTATCTTCCGACTTTTTTTGCCTAGAAATTTTGTAAAAAAGTTATGTCATTAACTCCCATGAAAGATCGATATTTACAAAATAATTGTAATCAAATTAAAGAATTATTTGAGCGAAAATATTCGTATAAGATATAAGCGACATTTTGAATGACATAAACGGCATGAGTCACAAACATGGCGGGCGATGTGAAATGTCAAAAGAGTACAGGCATAATAGTTACGTCTTTTCAAGATCAAACGAAATACAAGTGGTCTTCGTTACGTCTTTTTGAAATTTGAGTGGAACGACCAACGATGTACCATTTATTCCCTATGATATGAAATTATCGGAGATTTTAGGTATTTAAACTTGTTCGATTTTCTTCGGCACAAAACATCGCGAGAAAGTCGGTGATATAGTAAATAGATCGTAGAGATGAACATGGACAGAGAAGCTGTGAAAATTGTTTCCAAGTTACCTCATTATACGATTTTAGCTTTTTTTTATGTGCAATAGATTAAAAATCCAAAATGGAATATTTAGATTTGTGCCAACGGCTACCAAATCAGAACATAACAGTTTTCACATTGAAAATGTCAAAACTTAAAGAAACTATCAATGAAATGTTTATAAAAAATGCAGACAAATTCCCCGGTAAACACTTTTTTTGTGTCTATTTACATCCTGTTCCGTCTTGCAAACTTTTTAGGGAAAAGTTCATTCCTACTACATCCAACATGATAAAAAGTGCTCAAAATTACAGCTTTTGCACAAAACAAAGATAAATTTTGCATAACAAAATAAAATAATGTTCTTCATCAGGAGTTTTTGAAGCATTTTTAACACAGTGTCCAACGTTACGTCTTTGACTTTTGAGAAATGTAACTTGCATTTAATCCTTTACTATAAAAGAAAGGAAAAAATTATTTTCAGTGGTTAGTAGAATAATCCACAAATTTTACACTGAATAGAAAATTAACAATATAGAAAATGTCATAAAATTCATTAATTTATGGACACAACACAATTTATGATGTAACCAAAATGGCTGGACATGAAAACCATGTTCATTTATATGTTTCATGTTTCTTTATAATTCATTGAGGTAATCCACCACTATAAGATTCATGGGACATTGGAGTTTTTCAAGCAACATCATTATCCTTTGTTATACAAAACCTATTCGGGCGCCGTTACATGAGTCTCATTTGGGGTGAACTACCTTAATAACATATCTTTTATGAATAGTTTAAGAAATAATTGATGTTTAAATATGGTTTGTTGTTCATTTAACCACGGTCAAAATTAGGAGCAATCAAATAATCCACAAGGGTAATTGGATTAGATCTTTTTGTATGGAGCCAGCTTTAATTTCCACATTAAATATCACCCACTTGAACACTTTTAGGGCTGTCCGGTTCTTCTTCTGTCAGTATATAACCATCCTGACCATCTGATCCCTCCACTTGTATAAAACAATTTGTGGTGTGGCCAATACTAAATTGACCACTTCAGCTTATTATTCAATGGAGCCAGCTTTAAGTTTCACATTAAGGTAGTCCACCTCTAATGAGATTCATGCAACGTCAGAATTTTTCATGCCATGTCACTGACATTTGTTATCATGTTTCCAAACCTATTCGGGTTACATCGTAAACATTCGGTGGTGGAACATTCCACCATCGAATGTTTACGATGTTACCCAAATAATTCTGATGTCATGCCAATCTCATTGGAGAGGGGGGTCTACCTTAAATACCACCCACCTGAACACTTTTAGGACTGTCTGGTTCTTCTTCTGTCAGTATATAACCATCCTGACCGTCTGATCCCTCTACTTGTATAAAACAATTTGTGGTGTGACCAATACCAGAGGGCAGTATCTTCTCTCGTAACATAGCATTGATGGTAGTACTTTTACCATTGGATGTCCTGCAAAATAATTATTATTTATGTCAAGCTTGCCACTAAAAATTTCTAACATAAAACATTCAGGGATCGATTTTAACTTTCTTTGCCACTTGCTAACTTTAGCAAGCACTAATTTTTGTAACTTGTTAAATTGGGAAATCCATTTGCCTTTTACAGTTTAGAGCAGTCTTACAAGCACATTTACTTGATCATGGGATAGAACATATTTAGGAAAAAGAAGAAATGCTGATCATTTACATTTTTTTCTTTTCCCCTACTGATTGTCAAAGTTTTTAGTGATTTTTCAAATTACTTTTTTTCCCGATTTGCATTTTCCAATTTTCACTTGCAATTAGCAAGTAAGAAAGTGCTAAATTCAGACCCTGGCATTCAACAAATACCAAGTGCAGGATCCCATTTGATGATTTGACAACGTTCCAGCCATATTGCAGCCAGTGAGGCCATAACCACTTTTTGACAAATATCAGAAACATAATTATGGTGGAGTTGGATTTCAAACTCAGGATTTCTAAATGACTTATAAATTACAAACTTGACTATCCATGCAACAAGTGTGTGGAAACTACCAATGTACAAAAATTCGAACTAGAACTATTGCAAAGCGGACAAAACCCCCTCACTGGCGCCTTGTCACTCTTAGAGCATGGAAACGGATTTTAAACAAAGTCCAATTGTGACCTTGACCTTAGTGACCAAAAAACAATAGGGCACCTCCTTGGGTCATGGGCAACAACTGTACAAAGTTTCATAATTCTAGGTCAACCGGTTCTTGATTTAGAGCACTGAAACGAAAAATTATGGACGGACGGAAGGACAGATGGATGGACAGACAAAGTGAAACAAATATACCCCTCTCTACTTCGTAGATGGGGCGTTTGATTATAAAATCATTACAAGCAGAAAATTATAGGCTTAAAATAAAACCTTTCCTAAAGGGCATAATCTGAAATCATGGTTCAAGCATCTGTGCCTTATGCTTACCTCCCAAAGAAAACAACTTTCATATGATCACGCCCTAACACCTCTGTTATACCACTAACCCGTTCTCTATATTCCTTCACTTTATCTGTGTAATTCACATTCTCTATGGTTTTGGAGGATTCTATATCTGAAAATGTCATGTAAATTTTTGCTAGAGAAACTTCTGCTAGGATCAACTAGCAAAGCAAAACGCTTACACATAGATCTGCATGAACAAAGGATGTAGCTTTGCATGCAAGGCCCGATCCTTCCTTAGAGTAGTTCGTGACTTATTCATAATTTTTTAATAAAATATTTTCTGCAATAAATCTTAGCAGAGCATCTGGGGAGAAATAATTTTCAAATAGGGTTTGAGTTTATTGGGGTTTACAGGGTTTTCAACTGCCAGGGTCATATCGCGGCGGCTGGAGCACCTACCCATGGATTCCTGTTGTTTCTCAAACCAGAACTACCATAACACCCTTACCGAGCCTCCAACTGCTCACCCACTTAGGTTAACAATTTCAAACCAATTGGTGGGTGAATTTTCAAATATGCAAATTACTGTTGTCAATGGATGTACAAGTTATTTTTCATTATTCCATTAATTTTTTTAGTGAGCAAAAGAAATGCATAACCTAAGCATTACACAGGCAAATTAAAGGTTCTGTGTTACTGCCTTCTTAAACTTCTTTGTCACATCTTGTATTTTCGAATCCCCTTCAGAGAAATCCTGGATCCACTGCAGTAACTCTTACCTTCAACAAAAGCATCCCCCTCTTTCATATAGTCTGTAATATCCTTGACAATGTCATTGATATGTTTTTTTTCCTGTCCGATGCAGTTTTATAAGAATCTATGCTTCTAAATTACAATTCCTCGAGGTATTGAAGCAGATATTCGAGAACAGCATGGATCTTGATCAGACTGTGTATAGGCACAGGCTGATCTACATCCAAGCTGGTCTCAAATGCAGGGATTTCACTAACTTTTTGTCCATTTGGGAGCTGTGTTCCCATATTATTTAACCCATACAATATTTTCAAAAGTAGCAGGAGAAAGACCCCCAAATAAGAGGTAAAAATCATTGGCCCAGACTCTTCATAAAACCCTTGCAAATGGCCTTTCTCCAGATCCAAGCTCAAACAATAAACTATTACCTTCCACAAAAGCATCAGCCTCTTTTATATAGTCTGTTATATCCTTGAAGATTTCATTGATATGTTTTTTAGCTTGTCCAAACAATTTAAGAGGGGAAGATGGTGACATTCTACCATTGCCATTTCGACCATTCCCCATACTTCTGTACTCTGAGGCCCCGGCATCACCAGATCCTAAAATAAACGGATAATTTAAGAGCTGAAAATTCAGGGATTTACCCCATTACTGCACAGTGACGCCCTTTGACTCCCTTACAAGAAAAGCCTTGGGAAAACATTGTGGAAAATGAAGAAATTGCTTGTGACAAGCGATTTCTTCATTTTCCACAATATTTTCTAACCTAAAATGGAAATAATTTTAAAATTTCACAAACTTGATATTGTCGTCTGCAACACCTTTCAAATTGGAAGAGTCCAAAATTTTGCCATTTGGATAATGGGTTAAACAATTCCAATTTGAAAACTGATGATGATGACAAATGGACGTTGAGAATGAAAGAATTTTTGACAAACGTAGCTAAGAAAATATTGAGGCAACAGGAGAAAATGCTGATTATCAGCATTTTCTTCTATTGCCTCAATGATTTCACAAGCATTTCTATTGGAGATGTCAACACAAGACTTCGTTTGGGAATGCGGTAAGCAGATTTTATTTGACTAACTTGTCTAAACAATGTAAGTGGGGAAGACGGTGACATTCTACCATTGCCATTTCTACCGTTCCCCATACTTCTGTACTCTGAGGCCCCGGCATCACCAGATCCTAGAAAACAGAAATTTACAGAATGACAAAATTTTGGCTTGTTGTCAATAACTTTTTTACTAGGTGCTGTTTAAGAGACTTAGCAACTATAAACAACAATATAATATTTTTGTAACAATTGCAAGGGATCAATTTGGGGCATTCAATTGGGAGATATGAACATTTATTCTGTCTGAAACCTCATTCAAAATGGCTTGAAAATAGGAGAAAAATTGCAGAGCAAAATGCAATTTAGCAAATAAATTAGAAGCGCTTTTCAATGAAAATTCATAATTCATCATCTATTTTGACAGAATTAGACATCATTTTCTGTCATGATACTCTGTGCCAGAAATAAGCCTGTAAAAAGGTCTCAATCGTAAGAGGAAAAGAACGATTTCTAGAAGCATAAATGTAGTACATCAATCATCAATGATCAAACCCTACATTGTGGGTACTCATTTGAATCGTCTCAGTGAGACGATTCAAATGAGTACCCACAACATAGGGTTTGTTTACAAGATAACAAATTTAGAGGATCTTAACCCTTTCCCAAACAAGACCTGGTTTTGACATCCTCAAGAGAACAGGCTTGGGAAAACATTGAAGCAAAAGAAGAAAATGCTGATAACCAGCATTTTCTCCTTTTGCCTCAATATTTTCCATGCTATTTTGTACACCCAAATCCATCATATCAACATCATTTTTTGTCATCTGTAGCAGCTTTCAAATTGGAACAGTCCAAGTTTTGTCTGTTTGGGAAAGGGTTAACTCACTCTCACCTGGAACACAGAACCTGACCCTTGTCATGATGATACTGAACTTTCCAAGTAAGAATTTCAATCAAATGAACACAATAAGTTGACTAAATTAGTCAATGAAAAACAAATGCACTGTAGTAATACTATACTAATACACTAACATGAATGAATTTTATCATGTGACAATCACTTCCTTAAAATTCTAACCCCCTAAGGGCACTTGTTTGAATTTCTCATCTTGTACAATGGTCAATCCGACCAGACCCAACAGATAAGAGCGGCGTAATGGTTTTTTTAAAAGCAAAAACAATTTATTGTTCCTCAAATATCTATGTTATGAATATTACAGAGTACTCATTGAAATTGTCTCAACGATTCAAATGAGTAACCACAACATATAATTTGAAATATAGCAAATTTAGAATGTCATCACCCCATCTTATCTGTTACTCTGGTGCAACTGTCAGGTCTCTTAGTCTCTACAAATTTTTTGACATCTTTTTTATTTACAGAGCAAATATTGAGAGGGGGTGAAGACATGAATTCTAGTTAAAATTAAATAAATTAGCTATTTCAAACCCAACCCTATGTTGTGGGTACTCATCTGAATCGTCTCTATGAGACGATTCCCATGAGTACCCACAACATAGGATTTTATGAACAATAAATGAAATTTTTAATTTTGAAAAGTCTGAAGTCACTCCCTCAGGGTTACCAAAACCCTCAAAGGGGGTTTTGCATCCCCAAATCGAATCTTTGCACCCCCAATTTTTGCAGGCAGCCTTTTATGTCTCATATAGAGTGGGTGCAAGTATGCTGTAAAATGACAGTTTTCACCCCCAGATTAAAAGTCAGTGGGAACCCTGTCTCTCTTTTCCCTTGCTCTGTGTTAACCCATTTACCACAGTGATCTTTTTGACTGCATTAATGATTTTAACACTGTGGAAAGCATTGTGGAAAATGAAGAAATTGCTTGTGACAAGCAATTTCTTCATTTCCCACAATGTTAAGTTTTCTACCCCAAAAGTCATGAAATTTCAAAATTTCACCACATTGAAAATGTCTGCAACTTCTTTCAAATTGGACAAGTCCAAAACTTTGCCGTTCTGTAACATGTTAACCTTTACCTTTATGATCTGTGTTCATCATGGAGGAATAACCAAACTCTCCTGACATGCTGCCTACTTGGAATCTAAATATTTATAGCCTTGTAGTCTGTTTCTTTAGTTTTGATCTGAAATTGATGCAAAATCATGAAAGTTGTAACAGGCCGATTAGCAGCCAACAGTTTCACAAACATTTAAAGTGACATTTCACAATTATTTTTACATAATTTTTACTTTTATTCTATCTGAAAGAGCATCTTTTCTTGTGAAAAGTCTGAAAATTTCAAGACAAAATATTGAACCATTTAGGAGCAATATATATTTTTGTCTTGAAATTAAACAAATTGTTGTGGACAACAGTTCAGATTAATATAGAATTTGTCATTTCTGTCTCAACTTTAAAGGCGTATTTTTCACTTAAAAATAACAACTTCAAAAAACTGATAGCATTTCTACGCATTAGAATAAGCAATCTTTGCATCAAGACATACTTTTAAAAAATGAAATAAATGTGAAATGTCACTTTAAAGCATCAAGTCTCAGTGTTGCATCCAGGATGAGATCCCCCATAAAATTTTCAAAAAGGGGGGGGGGGGGAATTTTGAGCGCGCAGCAAATAGACTTGTACTTTCTGATCAAATCATGTGTAAACACCGTATGGTAGAGCTACACGCTGATGAGGGAGGTCGTACATGGGATTCTCTTACTCGATTTTTAACATAGCTTACATAACATACCCTTTCAGCACATTATTGTCTTTCTCCATGATTCCTTAATCTCTGATGTTTTTGTTTTTTTTTTCATGACCCGGCGCATATTCCTCATCCTGTACCGGTTCATCCCTGACTAACAAATCGTCAGTTGCGGGTCAATACCTGACTTGGAAAAGTTCGCAATCCGTTTAGGTGGCAGACATGGGGTCGATTACTTGAAAGAGTAATCGATTAAATTAATGATTAAAGCACCCTTGATTATTAATCGATTAAATTACTTTCACTGAAAAATACTTCAGTAATTGATTATTAATCATTAATTTGGGGGTAAATAATCGATTATTAATCATTAATCATGGATAAAAGCGTTCGCGTAACAAAAAATAAAAAATCGAAAGGGGAAAATAGCATTTCAATATCTTCAAATACATAATTAAACAGAATCACAAAAGATGAAATACCTTTACTATTGAAATTACATTTCTTTTTAGAAATCTTGAAACACACCAGTTTTGTTATATAGATGTTCGATATTTGTAGAGAGACTATTTCAATCAAGATGAATGGCATGCTAAAAAGGTCTTTACCAGATTTTGTTGTAAGGAGAATTAAAGAGTTCTTTTTGATAAAGTCGGATGAAAATAGGATGTATGGACTTGTTGGATATTGAAGTTTGTAATTAACATATCATAAGTTGTCTTTCCTGAATGCTCTTATAAACCATCACAAATGATGATGTTGATGAAAATGTAATTTATGTATACATATGATGATATCAGACCATGTTGGCGCCATTGGAACAATTATTAGACCAAGACCATGGTGACTAATTTATAGAGAAATGCTTGATACGGGCATTTTCTCCTTTGCCTTAACCAATTACTGCATAGTGACGCCTTTTGACACCCTCGCAAGAAAAGGCTTGGGAAAACATTGTGGAAAATGAAGAAATTGCTTATGACAAGCAATTTCTTCATTTTCCATAATGTTTTCTAACTCAAATTGAAATAATTTTTAAAATTATCCTCTGCAACACCTTTCAAATTGGATCAGTTTAAAATTTTGCCGTTTGAGAAAGGGTTAATGTTATCTAGAACATTTCATATTAAGAACTACAAATTTCCAAACTTATATAGGATATTGTTAACTAAAGAGAAAAGATACTATAATTTTTTCATAGTCATCAAATTCATGTATACCCAGTGTTAGCAGAAACTAATAATTCAAATCACCAAGTTTGATTCTATCTTTTTGCCCATCCAAAGTTAGTATTTTACATTATTTTGTGATGAATTATGCCTATAGATGATAAATGAAAAAAAATCTTTTATCAACTCATCTATTTTCTTAAAAATAATGAATCATTATACTATTTTATGTACATTTGTTAATTAGTTTAACATGCTCATTGTATGATAGCGTTTTAAGGGAAAAATTTCAAATGAAATTGATTTAGGTTTGTTCAGCATTTTCCAACTAATGTAAGTTTTCAGTTTCAACTCCCCAAAATGTGTGAAATTTCAATGACAGGTGTAAGAATAACACCAGGTGGCCTTTGGGCAAAGACTGCTTAGTGTAGGTGTGAACAGGTAAAAGGTGTGACTTACAGGTGCATCTCATTTGTTTTATATCATTTTTACATCCAAAATAATCAAAAAGTAATCATAAAATAATCATGATTAATGCCATTTTTTCATCAGTAATTGATTAAATTATTAATCAAATAATCAGAAAAAGGTTAATTAATCGATTAATTCATGATTATTGGCATTTGTTAATCATTAATAATCGATTAAATTACTGATTATGATTACCCCATGTCTGTTAGGTGGCATCTATCTAACCCAATAAATATGGTTTCAATCTATTCTACCATTTCAAACGAACTCCACATTCGTAATTTTCAACACGCTGTGTTTACACGCTTGAAATCCAATGAATGACGATATTTGACAGTCACAGCACTTCTCGGCTATTTCCGTTCTCCGTAGATCGGCCGAGGGATGGTCGTTTTCAATCGGAACTTCTCTCTGCCAATCTACGATTAGGTTGCAGTTTACGGAAATAGCCGAGTGTCTTATTACCAACAGCATTACTTCCCCTAATTCAACTGCGTCATAAGGGAATTTCCCAGGTAGAGATAAAACCCTTTTCGGATCAGATTTTTTTAGCGAATTTCACCGATTTTTATAAGAACATTTTTTAATTTTCTTGTGAAATGCAATTTTGCTGCGCACTGACTTTTGAAGAGCGGGTGATTATTCCCTATTCTGCGGGAGTTGCCACCTACGACAGACATGGCGAAGAACTAGAAATCTTTGTCAGACATTCGGTCTGACAGTACCAAATATTCTGTCAGACTGAATAAAATTTTGTCAGACCGAACTATATTCAACAATCTTACATATCAAAATTTGTGTCAGACAGTGGGACTGACAGTAGCCAAAAAATCATCAGACCGAAGGAATTTTCATCAGACATGTCTGCCGGTCTGACGGTCTTCGCCATGACTGCTACGAAATTTTGAAATCTCGAGAGTGGAATTAAAATCAGCGGGAATCGCGCGGCCTGGATGCAACACTGAGTCTGCACTCTACAAGAATGCCCCCCCCCCCAATGGCAAATGTTAAGTTTTCCGACAGACTGACACAGAAGTAAAACAATATGCATATGAAAAACTGGGGGTACAAAATTCATTTTGGGGGTAAAAAAAACCCATTTGGAGGTTTTTGGACACCCTGTCTTTTGATATAGGTTGATACGGGGGCAGGGGGGTACCTAGTTGCAATAATGTAACCGAAACCTTTTTGAATTTTGATCTGGGTTTACCTATACCCATCATCAAGTTTGTGGCTACGATATCGCAGCTAGGGGGTACCTAGTAGTGACAATTTCCCACAGGCAAATCCAGGTGGGATTTGTTCCATTTTTTTTAAGAAATCAGTTTTTGTTCAAATTTACCCAACAACACCCCCCCCACCCCTTCTCTTTTAAAGAAAGTTGAATGAACCTCTCCCATTCCTCTGAAGAAATCCTGGGTCCGCCCTGGTTCTTACAATAATCTTATTTCATAACAGAATCATAAGTAACTAGTTCGAGTTAATTCCTCTTCAGTTATGATCTGATCATGATGCATCATTCATTCGCGACTGAACTGAAGGTCACCAGCAATCAACAGGTGCATCCTCAGTTGCAGCATCAACTCTGTTGTCATTTTTATCAAAATTGTTACATTGATCAAATAAATACAATCTCCATAACAATACCACATTGCACTTGAATTAAGTTATTCAACTTACCACACAGAAACAGCATTGATTTTATTATGAAACATGCTTTCTTTTTCATCGGATTTCGTCTGATTTACATAAGATGGTTCCCAGCTATATCATACTTCCGTTAAGATTCGTCCGGATAAGATTCGTTCCAAGTTAAATTGGTGGTGTCACTCCTCACTATAATTGACTAGATGAATAAAACGTAAAAAAATCTAACTCTTTATTTAATAAAGCCAGTAATACCCGAAAGGGGAGTTAGGCAGTATATATAGACAGATAGATATATGTCAATTTTATTGAGTAGTAATAGGGTGCACATCTCATCTCAAAAGCTCCCTTTGGACTCTTTGGGCCGTATTTAAGAGACGTTTCATAGACATCTTAAATCACAAATTTTCGTTTTATATCTTATCCCTCTTTTATTAAAATTCTGGAAATTTCAAGTCAAAGTATTGCACCGTTTACGAGGAATTTATTTTTCATCATAGAAATAATCTAATTGTTGTATACAGCAGTTCAGATGTAAACGGAATTTGTAATTTTCTTCCCAAATGTTTCTTTTGCTTACAAGCAACATTAAAAAAAATAGATCTAGCAATTTAGGTCTAAGGGAAGTTAATCTGTTTGTTGTGACACATGACAAAAAAGGGAAGAACTAGGGGAATAATTAAGGTAAAAGTGATCTGTGATTGGACAATTTATTTTACTGGAATTGAACATGATTTATTCATTTTTGACTGATCATATTCTATTTTCAAGTTAAAAGCAAAAAAAATCAATGATTTTGGCAATTTTCTGGGCCATTTTAAATGATGGGTATTATACTCTGAAATGCTTCTGAGACTAGCTCCGCAGTTAGGGTGACCTCAAAAATGGGGTCAAAGGTCATAGAGAAAAGGATTCATGCCAAACTAAAATTCATTTTTTCGGGTGTATGAATGGATGTTCTAGAATTTAAGGTAGCTCGGATCATTGATGCAAACTCATGGACTGAGCTATAGGAGCCAAAATGTTATAATGGTCGCCTATGTAAAACTATTTACTTCCCCCTAGACCTAAAATGCATTAGAATAACAAATCTTGGCACCAAGACATACTTTTTTTTAAAAAATGAAATGAGAATGTTTCAATGTTATGTCCCTTTAAAATGCATTACAATATTGCATAGCCTACCCATTGATAATAACATCTAGGCATACACAAGTGATCTGTCATTCATCATAATTGTATATCAAAGAGTTTACCATCCTCTACACACAGAAACATCGTGAGAAAAGACGAAGATCAAATCTTATCGGGGACTCATTTTTAGTAATAACCACGCATGCACAATTTCCGTTCTTGAGTGTTCTGGTGTATGAGTGAAAGTGATGGGATTTATGAGTACATGTATTTCAGTGGTGGATCCTGTGGCGGTTCGGGTTCAAACGTAACCCCTCTGCAACCTGATTAATTCATTTTCATTCAGAAATTCAGTCAAAATTGTATAATAGGCCACTATAAGAAAATGCACCCCCAATCTGTATATTCGAACCCCCTCACAAAAATCCTCGGTCCGCGGCAGTATCATCTTCGCAAGCCAAGGGTGACATCTACGACGTAACGTCGTTTCTGTATTCACCCTTGGCGGATTTAGTCCGATTTTCTTGGTCTCCTGGAATGCGTTTTCATTGGTTCCAGCGAGACCTCGCTGGAACCAATCAGATTGTCGATTGATACATTTGTTATGAGTAACCAGGGCTTTTCTTCCTTCTATAATAGAGGCCGAAATTCGGTGGCTTCCCAATTGGAAAATGGCTCCCTTTTCCCCCAATTTCAAAGTAAGAATTTCCCAATTTTCAAAACTAAAATTCTCAAAATTTGAAAATGAATAATGATAAATTACCTACTGGCAATTCTTAATCACAAAGAAGCAGTGTGTGTTCTATGATTTAATAATTCTGGTTGTAGTTTTGTTTAAGAAAATTCATTTTCAATTGAACATTTATTCTCCTGTGTCTTCTTTTTCCCAATTTGACAAAAATCGCGCTAAAATTTCCCAAAATGAATGACCAGGGCCCCTTCCCAATTTCTGGAAGAAAAGCCCTGGTAACAAAATCATGACAACGGGCGGGAAAAAGCATTGCATTTGCAACTTAAAAACGCGAAGATGGGCGATTTTTCCTAAGAATTTCACTGCAATAGACAGGAAAACCCTAAATTAAATCGACGAATTATTATACTTTCGACAATTCGGCCAAAAAAGCAGCTAACCTTTACATAATCCGCATGACGTATGACGCGAAAGACAACGCGCGTTAATGACGTCATCAATAATGGACGTAAACAACCAGCAGAACAACCGCTAGGCGGCGCTTCGCGATATCAAGAAAATCGGACTAAATCCGCCAAGGGTGAATACAAACGTAGGTGGGTTCAACCTTGGCTAGCGAAGATGCGGCAGTATTTACGTCAACCGATATAGAATATCACCGGTTTAACCAGCGGATCCAGGGGGGTCGAACGAGCCCCTTCTGTAGTCTGATTATTTCATTTTCATGCAGAAACTCAGTCAAAATTGTGTTTTACTAGAAAAACGCCCCCCCCCCCCCTATTTGCATATACATGTATCCGACCCCCCTAACAGAAATCCTGGATC
Organism: Fragum sueziense; assembly: GCA_963680895.1. Classification (NCBI taxonomy): domain Eukaryota; kingdom Metazoa; phylum Mollusca; class Bivalvia; order Cardiida; family Cardiidae; genus Fragum; species Fragum sueziense. The sequence goes on from OY804604.1 coordinate 11,333,160, forward strand.
TGCCGCTGGGTTTAACAGATTACCAATTCCGTTTCGTCAAAATGAAATCAGGATATAATTATTGGATTCACATTTTAACACATTACCAGAAGGTCCATAGGAACTGGGTGTGTGAGGATTAGGGGACTAAGCTCCCACCCCGGAAAGTTGGTCAAAAATGCCTTTCACACTGAAATTTAGGGAAAATCCCATTCAGCCCACCCCCCCCCCCAATATTCAGACACCGTCGTTTCACATTTGTTAGGTAGGGGAGACCGGGGCAAGATGATACACGGGGCAAGATGAAACAGCGCAATTTTAAGCAATATGACGCCATGTATGACGCCATATATACTCTATGTTGAAGCGTCTTCTTGTCATCTATATTTGGCAAAATTATCTCAGGGTTACAACAACACATACAGAAATAATACAGAAATATCGTTTTCGGGGTATTTTAGTAATTTATTGAATTTTTACTCATTTCCTTCTGTAACCGTAGAATACGAGAATATTTTTTTGAAATCTTTCCAAGATTAGAACATGTCATTTCAACATTTATCTACCATTCTTATTTTCATCTAAATATTGTTTATTTTCTAATGATACGAGTTGAAATGTAACGAGGTGTCACGGGGCAAGATGATACAGCATAGACGGGGCAAGATGATACAGACTGCCATCTTGTCCTGGTGACTGCCATGTTTTGCAAAAGATGCATTCAACCCATAAATACAGTCCCCTAGAACTTATGAATGTCATATATTTGCTTCAGAGAGGTTCTGCTGGTAATTCTGATGTATACATCATATTTGTCAAAATTTTGAATTCAAGGATCATTCATATTTAGAATTCTTTAAGAGTGGCTTTATATGTATGATATCAAAAGGAATTTAATCCAATTAATCTTTTCAAGAGAGTAAAGATCTACTAGGCTATAATTCTATCAATTTACCTTAATAGTGGAATTCATTATACGTGCACATTTTTCTTTATTATTTTTGTTTATTATTTTTGTATTTTTTCTTGAAAATATTTTTCCTATCCATAGATAGATATTTTGACTATGAAATCATTTTATATCCTTGCAAATGTTAGTTGATTCAGAAAGAAAGAGACCATTCTAATGAAAACGTAATCAATTTGGCATCTTTCCTAGTATTTGGTGACTTGCTTATTTTGAATTTAAATATATTAGACCATTTCTTTATAAAAACACGAAAATGCAAAATTAAACCGTTCCAGGGCGCCATACGGCATGGTTACTTTTTTAATTCCAACATCTTCTTTAAAATAGATTAGTTTCTTTATTGTTTTGACCTGAAATATGACACTTTATAAATTCTGAACAACCTCGTAGTATTTTTCTCATAATTAATGTATTTTATTAATCGTAAAAACGACGTTGTATCATCTTGCCCCACCACCTGTATCATCTTGCCCCGAGCACGGGGCAAGATGATACATCTTACCAGTCTGTTTCAAACGCAAAATTTCATATGTTTCAAACATTTCATGAGTGCGGATTTCGACCTAAATAATAGTCAAGAAACCAAATTTTCCTTTTTGTCCTAAATTGAACAGCAGAGCAAGCCATGTAAGGAGAATTTTGAAAAATTCGAAAAAGTGTATCATCTTGCCCCGGTCTCCCCTATCCGAACCTATTCGGACGACGTCGAAACCATTCGGCGGTGGACTGTTCCACCGCTGGACTGTTCCACCGCTGAATGTTTACGACGACACCCGAATAATTCCAACGTCGCGTGATTTCCATTAGGGATGAACTACCTTAAATAATGATAACATTCTCGCGTGTCTATACATCTGTCAAGACTGAATCAGTAGCATGTGCAGATCCAGTAGTAGGACCCGGGGACCCCACTCCAATTTGTAAAACAAAAGGCTTATCAAAATGTTTTAGGAACTTTTCATGTGCCACTGCAGTGGCCCCTGGAAAACACCCTCCTCTGGAAAAATGCATCGATCCGCGCATGAACGAAATACACGTTTGGTTTCAGTGGTCCTGGACACACATAAGCCATGTCTATGCGACTCGCAAATTATGCTTGTCGTTAAACTTTTTGATGCGCTTAGCAGTCAGTTCAAAAACGTCCCGCCGAGTCCGGATAGCTACATGTAAGTCGGTTACGTCGGAGTCTGTCAATCCAGGGGTATCGAGTTTGAACCCCGGCTCGGCCAGTATCCATTCTGACATTTGACAAAAGTCATTTGTCTCTCACCAATTGGATGTGAATCATCTATGTGAGAGAGCAGCTGCATGGAGCCTCGGTTTGAATCTTTTGGTGGTTCTGGTGCGAGATATACCAGGAATCCACGGTTAGGTGCTCCAGCCGCCGCGATATGACCATAACAGTTACTATCACAATAACATGCAGTTTTGATGGGTCTTTGAAATTAATCAAACGCTAATCGATAGATCGCTCTGCCCAACGTAGAATCTAAGACAAAAATTGGGGGCATTGGTATGTCGATTGTTTTGATTGTCAGTCGATAGATCGATACAATATCACGTGCAACGAAGGATTTAAGACAAACAATGGGGATGTGGCATTTTCCTGATCGTCCATTGTTATATCGATGGTCTTGATTGACAGTCGGCGTTTGGTCATTTGGCATAGGTTGAACATTTTGGCTATGGTTTTGACGTCTCTAGAATTAAAATCTGAAACATCGAAATCATCCATAGGAAAATGTTTTTCTTTTCTTTTCCCCAATGTTTTCTATATGTTATCGTGGACAACTTAGATTCTGTCGCAATGATCTGGTTAGAGTCCCATCAATCCGAGTTGTGTTTCTGATGAAATTCGCTATTTGATATGTTGATGTGGCTCATTTAAATGAGCGACATCAACATATCAAATAGCGAATTTCATCACAGAAAACTCGGATCAGAGTCTCGTATGCCAATTGAGAAGAACACGGGTCTATATCAGCCCATGCACATGTACATTCTGATCAAGATCCATAGCAATTTTAGGTGAGCAGAATGGGTCCTTTTAAGAATGCATTTGACCACCGACTGATTTGGAGACTTGAATGTCTAAAATGCTTAACACATTACCTCACAGTGACGCCTTTTGACTCCCAACAAGATAAAAAGCTTTGAAGAAATTGCTTGTGATAAGCAATTTCTTCATTTTTCATGATGTTTTCTACCGCCAAAAATGGGAATTTTTAAAATAGAATCACATTGAAATTGTCGTCTGTAACTTCTTTCAATTTGGACAAGCTTATTATTTTTTTCGTTTGGTAAAGGTGAACGTATAATACCATTTTCCGGATTCCTTCTCATATCTTTCAAGTTGGAGTATTTTGATATTGACCGTTAACCCATTATCCGACGGCAAAATTTTAGTCCAGTCCGATTTCAAAGATGTTGCCGACAACAATATCAAGTGACTGAAATTTTAATTTTTTTGGTCTTTCTGGTTAGAAATCATTGTGGGAAATGAAGAAATTGCTAGTCACAAGCAATTTCTTCATTTTCCACAATGTTTTCCAAAGCTATTATCACGTGGGGCGTCAAAAGGCGTCACTGCACGGTACGGAAACTACAGAGACAGAGCCATTGGCTCTGCCGCTTAAATCCTCTGGGGCGCTTCCGGCCATGTGTGGCTCTGTCTCTGGGGTCGCGATTTTTTGACAAAAACAGGTGAGTGTTCAACTTTCTTGTTCATTTATTTTCTTCTGGTGCTTAAAATCGAAAAACCGGGAATGTCATGCTCCCCTAAGACCATTTAGCTGCCTGTTCTAATTCTTTGGGCTTCAAAGTCGGCAGGGTTTTCACAGGATCATTGTCGTCGTGGGTCAACCCTATGTGATTTTTTCTTGTTTACATCATGTATTCATGTACATTTCAACGGTAAATAGCCAATTGCTGCAGCCAAAACATGTGATATACTAATCGAGGGATAATCTCGATCAGACATTGCTTTCCTATGTAACAAAACCTTAGAAATGATTGGCAAACGTAAAGTTTGAGCAATTTCTATCGGTGGCTCTGTCTCTGGTGGCTGGCTCTGTCTCTGGCGGCTGGCTCTGTCTCTGTGTGCTGGGTGAAAAAAAATCTATCACAAAATTCGTGTCGAAGTAATTTACTCACACTTTGAATAGATCATATTGTGTATGGCGAATGGTTCAGTCACCGATTAAACCCTTTGCAAAACATCGAACATTCAGCGTTGTTCAATTTCAAAGCTACAATTAAACAATGTCCTTTGAATGATCAAAGATCAGCGAGTCTAAATTGACGGGGGAAGAGGGATTTTGATTTTTTGTAAATATGTGACTTGGAACCGAACATCCTGTGATAAAGACATCGTACTATCTGGAGACAGCTACTGAACTCTCACGGCCACCGCGCAAAATGTGCCATTATTCGCTTTTATTCAGTGGGAAACTACTCTCTTAAGAACAGATCACATTCTCTCTTCATTCCATTATGAGAGAATGATGCTCTGTTCTCGCGGGATCATTTCACGTCTAATCTCGGCGCCTTGGCGGGATTTCGGTTTCCAATCGTTGGCTCTACACAACAAAACAATTTAAAAATCTGATACAAGCTTTCATTGGCTGACGCTTCGAATTACCGACTTTAGCCAAAAATAGAAGCGACGCAATGTATGTATACGTAATTAAACAAGATAAAACTGAATGATTTTGATTCGATAATTCAAATGTTACTGCCTTCAGCCAAAAATAGAAGCGACGTGATGTATACGTAATGATCATGCAAGATAAAACTCAATACTTTTGATTCGACAATTCAAACGATGTGCTATAATTAGATTATTACGACCAAGTAGGCTGTCGGTATATCAAAAACGGGAGAGGTCATATTTGATGGTTAATCAATAGACCTCGGCTTTGGAGAGTAGTAGGAAACATGCTTCTCTTCAATTTACATGTATTGGAATATACACTAACCTTTCGTCACGGCTCATGATTCTGTGTAGTACTGTACTTAAGGCAACAAACTGGGTGTTGACAAAGAAACAATTACACGATGGGTAATCCACGTGATTTGGGGAAGGGTCCACACCGAAAAATTGTCTGTTTCAAGCATATTTTGTTCTATATCTCAGTTTAAACTCTACGTATTTTGACGAGAAATTGCACCATACGCGACATTGAGAGGGTCATTCCTGAACCTCTTTATGCATAGAATTCCATAGTTTCATTAAAATCCAACCAAAAACATTCATTTTGAATGTTAGGAGAAACCATGGGATTTGATGCGGAGTGAGTTAGAACCGGGGAATGTCCCTCTCAATGACGCGCGTGCGGTGCACTTTATCTCGTCAAAATCCGTCGAGTATTAGCGGAGGAAATACACAAAACAGACTTGAAGCAGACGATTTTTCGGTGTGAACGCTTCCGAAAAGTCAGGGGCCTGTTTCATCAAAACATTTAAGAAGTAATGTTGACTTAACGATGTCTTGAATATCGGTTAAAACAACAATCGCATAATCCAGGAGCTCGTATTTTCAACGATCTTACGACCAAGTTTTTGTATAAAATGTGTAACAAAACATCTGAGTGCACGAGAAATCAGATTGGACCAATCAGGTTTGTTACAAGTAACTGCGCAAAAATTAAGCGTACGAGCGTTGATAATACGGGCCCCAGGTCTTGATAAATTGGCGATACGCGTTTCTTGTCCTAAACTTGTCGTAAGTCATCGGTAAGACAAAAAATACGTCATAAAAATGAAACTGGCCCCTGTTTTTTTTATTTATTTATTTATTTATTTATTTTGCACCAATATATCCGACATCTTTCCATTTAATCCTTCCCAAGCAAGACATTTTTCTGGTGCATTGCGAGAAAAGAAAATGACTCATAACCAGCATTTTCAATTTTTTTTCTCCCAGATTTCAATGATAACTATTACATATTTGATACTTCGGAGCTATGCGCAGATACATACATTTCTCTCTCATGAGGGGGTGGGGGTGGGGGGGGGGGGCGCCCATCTGCATCCTTGCATGTCTGGACATCATTTTGAATTAGGGCAGTCCTAAATAAGATGTAAACGGAGGGCATGGGGTTGGGATGATAAAGCATTTCAGTAAAAAATCGCGTAATAGAGGAAAACGAATACACATTTTGTATGTTCGAACCCCATCATAGAAATCCCGGATCCGATATATAGTTTCACTTGCTTCTTTTGCATACTTAATGCCAAGCTTTCGTGAGAAAGTGCATATCAATTATATAAACGCGGTTATTTCTTAAAACATTTCTAATCTGCAGCCAGCCACACCACCACCACAACCATCATCATCATCATCGATTCGTTCATCATCTGGCGTGCTAGTTCGCACAGAATCTCTCAACTACTCCAACGCACTAAACAATAGGCTGATATGCCTGTTCTATTTAAAAGTTTGCACTTGAAACTTGTTACAAGTTTGCACTTTGTGAATCATTATTCTAATGTTGACACAAACTCCTCAATTAATCTAATGTATACCATGTTAAAGAAAACGACAAATAATATTTGCGAAGCATAAACCGAAACGACTAGCAAAATTTTCAGCCTTTGCTTTGTTGGGTGGTACAAATTAAACACTAAATATTGCTCAAAATGAGGACGTGGTCACTAGGCTAACAGTAAATAAAGCGAACGCGTCACATGGTTTTATTTGAGTGCGTGTGTAATGATAAGCGAAATCTCCTTAAAAGATAAACCCTTGGCCTATATAAGTCATCATATATTGCACAACGGGCTAAAAACTAAAATTAACCGACAGTTCAAAGCGGAGCCAGCCGCCAGAGACAGAGCCAGCCGCCAGAGACAGAGCCACCGATAGAAATTGCTCAAACTTTACGTTTGCCAATCATTTCTAAGGTTTTGTTACATGGGAAAGCAATGTCTGATCGAGATTATCCCTCGATTAGTATATCACATGTTTTGGCTGCAGCAATTGGCTATTTACCGTTGAAATGTACATGAATACATGATGTAAACAAGAAAAAATCACATAGGGTCGACCCACGACGACAATGATCCTGTAAAAACCCTGCCGACTTTGAAGCCCAAAGAATTAGAACAGGCAGATAAATGGTCTTAGGGGAGCATGACATTCCCGGTTTTTCGATTTTAAGCACCAGAAGAAAATAAATGAACAACAAAGTTGAACACTCACCTGTTTTTGTCAAAAAATCGCGACCCCAGAGACAGAGCCACACATGGCCGGAAGCGCCCCAGAGGATTTAAGCGGCAGAGCCAATGGCTCTGTCTCTGTAGTTTCCGTACCGTGCACTGTGTGGAAGGGGTTTTTGAAAGGATGAAATTATAGTGTTTTCTGTGAAAAATGGGGATGTCTGTTCAAAGATAACAGTATAAAAGTTTCTCGAACACACAAACACAAAATAGCTAAACTTTTAACTTATTTATTCATTTTTATTCATTACATTTTTATTATATATTATGTAGATAATAAATATATTAATTTACACGTATGACATCTATCGATAGATACTAAATACTTTGTGCAACTTCGCTATTATCCGTAACGATAGAAATTGACGGGGTTATCCAGCTTTGAAAGAAATTCAGCACAAGTCTAGCCTCAGTCTAGCCTCGTAAAATCCCGTTGTCATGCATATCGACGAAGATGCACGGAATTGTTGATATTTGATAACATAAATATTATATGGTATTTTGAACATTTCCACAAAAGAAAAAAGTTTTCAAAAGGCGTCAAAATGTTTCAAAACACGCTCTTGCACAGAAAGACTCTTGAAAACATTTAGGCAAAAGAAGAAGTTTGTGATAACCATTATTTTCTCATTTTTGCCTAAATATTTTCTGAAGATCAAATATGATAAAAAGTACAATAATCTCATCTTTATCAACATGCACTTTGTCATTTGCAGCAGCTTCAAGACAGAAACAGCTTAAGGTAGTCTACCCCCAATGAGATTCACGCGACGTCGGAATTATTCGGGCGAAGTCGAAAACATTCGGCGGTGGAATTTTCCACCGCCGAATGTTTACGACCGCGTCCGAATAGGTTCGGAATTTCGGATACGTAACGACGCCGCTCGAAAAAAATCCGATGATTTATGAATCTCAAAATGGCCACATTACGGGTATTCTACTTTAAATTCCAACCATTAGGACAACATCATGGATAACAAGAGCTGTCACTGTAAGATGACAATGCCCCCGACACCGCTTTGATTTTAAATTATGGCCAATCTATGTTCAAGGTCAAGGTCATCCAGGGGTCAAGGTCACCAAAGTATGTGCCTACAGAAAGGTAATGTACCAAGGAATGTTGTGGTAAAGTATGAAGCGAATATGTTATGTAATAAGGAAGTTATGGCCAATGTTAAAGTTTTTGGACGGAATGACGGTCAGACAGACGGACAAACGGACGGACGGACAAGTCAAATTTATGATGCCTCCCTATCGGGGGCATAAAAATAACGAAATATCACTATAGAGAACACGCTAGGGAATCATGTGACACAATTAACATCAACAGTTGCAGAAAATCGTAAATAATTCAGCTAATACGTACCTATTTGAAAATGGGTTGAAGCAGAGAATTAAAGTTGGAAAAGCAAGATTCACGCTTAGAACTTCTTTACACTTTCAAAAATCAATGCATCTAAACATACAATATGGATTAATCAACTATATTTTTGAAAGTATAGAATATTGCTGTATTGATGAGGTCCCTGAGTCAAAACACTACAGGAGAGGAACTATATAAGCTTTAAGCTTTCGTTCTGGTCCTATTCACCAATGTATTGTTACATAATCATTCTATTGTCATTGTATTTGAATTTGTGAATAAAATATTATTAAATTAAGATTCTTTTTAATTTTGGTGGATATTTTAACCCATTTCCAAACGGCAAAATTCTAGACCGATTCAAATTCAAAGATGCTGCAGACGACAATTTCAAGAGAACAAAATTCTCCATTTTTGGTCTTTTTGTGTAGAAAACATTGAGGGAAATAAAGAAATTGCTTGTCACAAGCAATGTCTTCATTTTCCACGATGTTTTCCAAAGGCATTTTATTGTGAGGAGTCAAAAACTGTCACTGTGTGGTAATGGGTTAAACAACACCTGATAAACGGTATTGACGACGGTGGATCAAGATGGGGGATCAGGGGACGGTTTTCCGCCCCCCCCGGAATTAGCCGAAAATTGAATTTTGACTATACACATGTATGAAGTTAGTATAACGTTGCATATTTAGCACATTTAAGTCATCATTTGGGCTTGGACCCCTCCCCCCCTGGAAAAATCCTGGATCCGTCCTTGGGTAGTCAATAATAATCTGAATCTTTCTCTGTCATGATACTAGTCAAATTTATTTTTGTTTGGAAGGGGATATCAAGTCTTAATAAAAAAGAAAAGAATGGCCATGGCACTTCATTTGAAATTAAATATGAGCCAGGATTTGGGAAAATGTCCCTTCAAGCATTTGAGACAGATGTGTTTCACCGTCAGCCTGTGCCTAAAAGCAGTCTGACTGGGATCCATGCTGCTGTCTTACAGTTGCTACACTCACAAAGAAGACCAGACTGCGTGTACGCAGGCTGATCTTGAACCATGTTGGGCTCAAAAGCCGCAAAGGACCACTGGTGGTGAACTCGGCAAAACTAGACTGCGTGTATACACAGGCTGATCTTGAACCATGTTGGGCTCAAAAGCCGTAAAGGGCCCTTTTCCAGATCCTGGCTCATACATGTACAGTTTACACTCGCTGTGTCGAAGTCAGAGAGGCCGTCAAAATACTTCGACATATCCGGTGTTCGACTCATCCAATTTAGTTCGGTTTTGATTTATAGGGAATGTAACCATCTTTGATGAGTTCATTATTGAAATATAGTAGGAAAAGGAAAGAAATTGCTCGAAACGAGCAATTTCTATCCTTTTCTTACTATATTTCAATGATCATATTTATTTCGAAATCATTTCAATTGAAAAAAATTGTGATATCCGTTGATGGTGACGGAACCAGATTTTTACTTCGACGTAAGCAGAAATTTGACTTATCCGATGTCGACATAACGAGTTTCAACTGTATCTATTGCACTCTGTTAAATGTATCGTTGAACAATGTATCAAACAAAGTCAAATTATAAATAAAGTTTCAGATCTCTTTTCCCCACAAAGTTTTCCCACAATCAAGTCCGTCTGGCCTTTATTTTCTTCGCCACATTATTTATCCACTTCGCCACTTTAATACTCTTCTGTTTTGATACACAGTATGTAATAATGAACGTTTTCTGTGTTCGGTTCACTATAACGTATTTGTTGCCGTTAAAACACACGAGCTGATCCGAGTCTCTACTTTTCACACAGAAAGTCACTCCTCTAAAACATATCCGATCTTCGGCTTGGTTTGTGTAAGTTCGCTGTATGTTCTGTAATAGAAGAATAAAAATTTATATTTTTTATAAATTTTACCTGTCATGCTAAATAGGACCTTCTTAGAAGTCCATAAAACTTAGAGAAAAGTTTTGACCCTAGTCAGTGAAGACTCTATTCTCACCTCCCCGAAAGTTTCTTTTAGTGTGATATGTCTTATTGTTGGCATTGTAGTCTAGTACCTAACAAAATTGATTCACTATAATTCTTTACCTATTTTAAGATTTCCTATTTTAACCCCCCCCCCCCTTGTCTTATGCATTTTTTTTTCATTTTTCCGAAGCCTTTATCATGTGGGGCGTCAAAAAGAATTAATAGACCCCTCTGTGGGAATGGGTAAAAATTTGCATAGAAATCCCTTTAGCTTACCTTTATCTCTTCCACAGAAACTTTGAAGTCTGTTGTGGCTGCTGCTACGTGTCCGCTTTCATATACAATGGCCACTCCTGGTAATAAAAAAACCCATTGAATTAGTAAAGGAAATCGTTTTGTAAACTAGCAAACCCTTCCAACTTGTAAAAAATTAACGTAAAATTGTGCGCGAGTTAGTACAGAAAATATTTAGACAAACGACATTTCAGAGCGCCAGAAAGCGTTATTGTTTTGGAAAGGGATAATTCGAAAATTGACGCTCCCTCTTTTTTAATAAAAAGCATTTCCAGTTTAATGTTGTTTAGTGTCAGTTATCTGTATTTTCTTTTGTACCAATATTGATTTTACTTGAAACGCGAAAAAGGGTATACTAGTGTAGTTTGGGTAAGGCTTAAGAGGTAAAAACAAACTGGATACGTATCCAATTTAGAAATTGAACTCGTCATTTATAATTCCTAGCGACGATCTTCAATGGGTTTGGTTTTTTTCTTTTAGAAAATAAAAGTTTATCGAATCATGAAATAAGGAAAAATTCGGTGACACGTAAAAATGCGAAACAAAATATCAAAACAAGATGTAAAGAAACAAAGCAACATAAACAACAAAATCTTGAATCCTAAGCCTAAATACTTTGTGAAAGCTACTAACCTCTAATATTCAGATCGGACCGATCTTTGTCTATATAGTCTACCCAATGTCGCAGCATTTTGTCTTCTACCATCGACCCGTTACTAGCGTACAAACTCAGCATTGTTACCTCTTTATAATAACTCCTGAAAAATCAACAAGATTATATAGATAGATCTAATTATTAAAGATATTCAGGGAATGCGTCGGTTTAAACAAGTTTTTAATGCGATAGGCTACTTGTTTACAATGAGCAAAGAAACATTGTAAGGGTTCTTGAAAAAATAGTAATTATATAGTAATTTCCTTGGTAAGATTTGTAAATTACTGCTCCCCCTTTTTTCTTGTTTTTTTTCTTCTTTTTTTTTCTTTTCCCTTTTTTAATTTTTCAGCTATCGACATAAACAATTCTTCGAGTTAAGTTCAGTATTTATTCCGAATGTTTTTCAATGTATTTTTTGAGTAACCAAAATCAAGCTTACCGTATCAGGAGAAAGAAAGATGTTTACTGAATAATCTTCGTAAAATTACGCCGTCCTTTTATAATAACGATCCTTCTCAGTTGTTTATAATGTTTCAAATGATTCACAACAATAATGAGCGGTTGCATCACGATTGTTTATCAAGGATATAAATAGCACCCACGTGACTTGTTTGTTTCTGATAATGTAGGGCCGACAAGTGGATCATTCACGATCAACGTGAACAAAACTTTTCATTATCTTACAATACATTTCGTCAGCTAGGATGTTAAATTTATAGAACGTGAAAACAACCCAGCTTTCGATATCTCGATCCTCTTCGAAAGCCAAAGGATTTGAATAGGGAACAGTTTTATCCAGTTAAACGAGACGTGGGCCTAATTTCGGACAAACAAATTGCGATTTCGTGTGTGTTGTTGTAAAATCTCGTAACTACGGGTTGATTCAATTCGTGGTTACGAGATTTCACGACAACACCAACGTTTTATCAAAACATTTGCTTAACCTAATCTATTTAAGCGCAAAATCAATTGCTATTTTACGTCCCGCTCAACAGTCATCCCATTCCCATAGATAGGCCTATAGGCCCATTGACTTTTTTGAGCTATGGATAGATGTTTTTCTTTACTCAATCATTTAATTTAAGTTATCGTCTGCAGTATCTTTGAATTCGGACAGGTCTAAAAGTTTGTTTGTTCTCCAAACGGACATATTTTAGACTAATTCAATTTGAAAGCTGAACAACGCAGGACCAAATAGATGCGACTTAAAATGTTTTTTTTTTCTGAAAAATTGTAGAACAGAAAAAATGACGAAACGCGATGCAATTTAGATTGTCAACATGGGCCTATATAAGATGTCAAGTTCAAGGATTTAGGTGGCGTTTTTATCAAAAAGTTGTATCTTAGCTGCGACTCACACGTAACCCTGAAAGATAATTCGTCAGCGGGGGACAAAAATCTCGTAACTCCAGCTTTTACAAGCTGTAGTTACGAGGTTTTGATCCCCCATAAACGAATTGTGAAACTGTGGGACCGGCGAAATTCATAATTAAATAGGCTATAGTTAAACGACCTTTAGTCATGGGCTAAAACATGTGAATATTTCAATCGCAAAAAATGTCACAAATAGATAAGCGGACTATGGATACCCCAAGTTTGGATTGTCAACATAGACTAATTATATCATAGGCCTTATGTCAAGTTCAAGAAGCTGAAAGATAATCATTGATAAGTGGGACTAGCTACATATTATAATATGTAGGCTATAGGTAAACCATTTCTCAAACAAGACCTGGTTTTGAGGTAGCCTATTTGAAAAGCCTTTGGAAACATATGTAAACAAGAGCCGTCAGAGACGGACAATGCTCCCCGAATAAGGCATTGTCACAATAAATATATGCCATGCAGAGCTAACATAAAGCTAACAAATGTTAAGCCCCCTTTTTGCATGACATAATTCTTATACCCAAATTTATACCCAAGTTTATTGTCAAGGGCATCTGATTTACTACTCAGATATGAAACTTCATCAAATTCTGACCATAAGACTAGGAGAAAATAGAGAAAAACTGTATTTTACCTTAAGTCCCCTTTTCCCATGACGAGGCCTCAAATCCAAAAACAGGGAAAGGTACATCGGCATTATGTCATAGGGAGTTCACATGGTAAGTTTCATTTGATTTGGCCCAAGGGTTATGGAGAAATCACTTCGGACGGACGAACGGACGGACGGACGGACGGAATGACGGACGGACAGGACGGACGGACGGACAGACAAAGCGGCGACTATATGCTCTCCCTTCGGGGAGCATAAAAATGCTGATTAGCAGGATTTTCTCCTTTTGTATAAAGATTTATAAAGACTATTTTCTCATATTCATATAATCTCATATTCATTAGCATATTTTATCGTCTGCAGTATGTTTCAAATTGACTGAACGCCAATCGACAGATTGCTCCGCCCAACATAAAATTTAAGACAAACAATAGGGATGTGATCGTTAATTGGCATGTCGATGGTTTTGATTGGCAATCGATAGATCGATGTACACGTGATATAGTATCACGTGCAACGAAGAATTTAAGACAAACAATTGGGTGGGTGTGGCATTTGTCTGATCGTCCATTGGCTTATTGATGTTTTTGATTGACAGCCGGCGTTTGGTCAGTTGGACCTCCCTAGAATTCTATCAATTGTTCATCTGGGACTATCTAATTATAGGAAAGGCCTATATTTTAACCCTTTCCCGAACGACAAAATATTTGGGTGACCCAATTTGAAAGCTGCAGCAGACGACAAAGTGCTGCTTGATCGCAAGAAAATTTGTGTTTTAAACGGCAGAGAAAATATTCAGACAAAAGGAGAAAATGCTGATCATCAGCATTCTCTTCTTTTGCCTCAAAGTTTTCCCAAGTCTTTTCTATTTGGGCCGTCAAAACAAGGTCTTGCTTTGGGGAAAGGGGTTATATAGTTTATTAACCTTTAGGCACGTAGTTGAACATGTGAAGACTGTAATCATGTCAAAGGTCATGAACAAACAAAAGCATTTTTAGACGGAATCTAGGGAAAGAGCCCTAATCCAACGTAAGATAAAAAGAAGAACATCAACTTGATATAGGCCTACTACCTTAAATTTGGATGGTCAATGTATACTGAACAAAATAAAAAACGTTCGCAAAGCATGCTCAGTTGTAGGCCTACCCTAGAAACTTATTTGTGAGTTGCCCGTACTCACTATTTCGGGTATCACTTGTACACGTGTGGCAAACAGAGTCGACGTGGCTCTTTGATGCATCGCATTTAGGCCTATCTCAGACCAAGAAGAAAGTAATTTTGCGCTGGTAGGCCTCCCAAGTATTGTGGACTAGTTTTCCACAACCGTAAGGCTACTAGAAATGAAAAGTCAGAGGAGCCAGAGGTATAAAATAAGATATACAGACTTGACATAAGTGCTTACTAGATTTAGTGCGGGTTCTTGTTTGACAGATGCGAACTATCTAATCACTTATTCAATTGACTTATTCAATCGATTTCCTTAGGACTGATACATATGTGTATGATTTATTGTATCGCGCCTATACATATTGTGGTATACATATTCTAATTTTAGAAATTACCTCATGAGGGATAATTATTTGTACTTGAAAGTCGTATATATAACCTACACATAAACTGTTTACACGGTATGATTTTTCAAGCAGTACTATAAGTATACATTGAAGTTCGTTTAATCTCAGACCACGCTGAAAATTCGTGTAAACAAAATTCTAGTATAGTTTTATACTTTACATAGCAATGGAAAGTCCCTACTTCCGGTTTGCCCATGGTGGACATGTGGTGTCACTCCTCAACGAAACGGGCCTATTAAATATATAGTAAAATGGGTCAATTTGGCAGCTTCTAGCTCCTCTCAGAAGTCTTTGTGGTACCTTTTACTTAGTCTGCCTGACAGACCATTTCTTTGTCTTTAATTTACTACCAAGAAAGTGGTATCAATAGCACCATCAGCTAAAATCACGCACCCGTGAACACAGCCACCCTTGAAATTTGCCATCTATTTCGGGATCTGCATGTGACACACCCCCATGAAAGGTCACGACCGCGCAAGAAACTAGTTCCCAACAAATTCATTAAAGTAAAACACATCCTAGCAGTACACTGATGGTCTGCCAGTGTACAGAACCACATTTCATGCATCTGCCTATTCTATAGACACAGAATCAATGCAACAAAAGGAGCGAATCCATTTTTGACGGAACTATGTTTGTATACTACGACCCGGAAGCATTTCCCGTTGTGGAGTGTCTCCATGTATTTTTCCTATCCGTTTAAATGCAACGCATTTATGCATACCATTTCGATTCGCAATAAGAAATCAAAGAACGAGAAGTACCTTACTATTGAATGACCACTACATGTTCAATTTGGACTGGTCAACTTGCATTGTTACAAGGGATCGTCTTATCTGACTAGATATGTGTATTGCTAGTAGAACAAATGGGTTTTCTCAAGCGTTTTTCAAAATTGCATTACAATGTGAATTCCTACTTTCGGTTTGCCCATGGCCTATCCGATTCGCTGCATCGCTTCCTAAGAAATCAAAGCACGTTAAAGACTTTAGTATTGAATGAACACTGCATGTACAATTTTGGATGATTAGATTCCATAATTTCAAGGGATCGTCTGAACTAAATAGGCATGTGTATAACTAGTAGAACAAATAGGTTTTCTCAAACTTTTTTTCTAAAAATTACAAACTGTTAGGGGTTTTCACATAAAAGAACAACTCAATTTTTATGTCTCAACAGTTTTTGACTCGATGGATTTCAAAACAGTTCAAAAGGATACTTTATGCTCAATCAATTCGCCGCCACAATCAAAACATTAGTCTTGTACTTTTTGTTATTGTCCAGCAAGATTAACCCGGGACATCTGCATATGTAATGACCCCACTTCGGCTTTGTTTTGTTAAGTCGCTCAACTAACGGACTTTGCGCACGAAAATTAAGTTGTCCCGGGTTAACCTTGCTGGACAATACACTCTAGTAAATCGTATGTGTCGCTCGTTCTTTGTGTTTTTTTTTTGCGTGTGATAAGTACAAATATAGGTCCCGATTTATAACCTGGCAGAGATGATCTGCCGGGTGAGTTATTGAGACATATTCATGGTAATATTTGTATTGTGTTACAGCTTAAATCTTAAACATTCCTTATATATTTGGCTTCATTTTAGCGGCTGGTAGTCGTCACTTTATATGGCATTTTTGTATTTCTCTTTTTTGTATTTAATGTATTGCTCCGCCGGACAAAAGTAATAAGGATCATATCCGTGGAATTGTGGTTGTTGTGCGTTCGTTCATCTATGTCTGTTATCATAAACGTTTCCTATTCCTGCTGTTATCAAAGCATTTTAGATTCCATAGACTAAGATTATCATGCACTCTGATCTATTCAACACAGTCTGTTCTCTATTGAATGATTATACGAAGAACAAATAAGCTATAGTGGTCAAAATGTTCCGGTTTGGAAAATTTACTTGATACGATTTTTATATTCAGAAGGCTAATGGATAAACAAGTACTTTTTTCTATTTAATTAAAGTATTTTTACCTATTCTGACCAAGGGCTAGCGCGGCTTATGCCACGGTCCTGTTTCCGGCGTGCGTTCATGAGAAAACTTCTCCAAAATTACTAGGCCAGTTTCATTCAATCAAGATTCAAACAGGAATCTTCTAACATAGGAAACTAACAGGAATCTTCCTTGCATGGGGCCTTTCGAATTGTTTTTGTTTTCTTTTGTTTTGTTTTTGTTTCGTTTTGTTACTTTTTCGAAAAATAATTTCATAGTGAACTGCGGTTACTATGGTGCACTTTCATTTTGTGTGTGTCTTTTTTCCTTCTTTTTTTCCAAAAAATAATTTCACGAAGAAACGATTCAGGACCATCTTGGCCCTAATTCCTTGCTGAAATATTCGGTTTCCTTTCTTGTTTAAGTTAGTTTTAATCGCCATTTATTCAACTTAGTATGGTGCGTTATGTCCATTTTTTAGGTTCTGCTTGATGTAAGTGAAAGAGGTTTCCATCATACGTTTTCATGATCTTAAGACATTGCTCTAATCATTTAACTTTGATGGACAGCTGTAAAATTAAAAATAATAGGAAAAATGGTGACTTAAATTTACAAAATTTCGAACCCGTAATTTTACAAATGAGCATAACTTTTTTAACAATCATCATACCTTTATAAAATTTTACATGTACATTTACAGGAATAGTACACACGATTGTCATAATTATTTTTCGGCAATTTTCATATTTAAAGGTTGCTCTATAAGCAAAGCTCAAAAAACTCTAATTCGAGTTAGAGCTCGAGATATTGCATTTGAAATAATTGAATTGTCACAGAATATTAGCCAAAGGCCGGACAATATAGAAAAACAAAAAATCGTGACATTGTGTATTGTACTAAGACTGCAATAGAGAGAAAAAAGATTGGTGGGTGGGGAAATCGTGGTGTTTTATTCTATCAGACGAAAAAAATCCACGTAGAGCTCAAGATATTGCATTAATAATAATCTAGGTCCCACAAAATGTAAGACAAAGGCTAGACCTTGATGAAGAACTAAATCTCATGACATTTAAAAATGCGCATGACCAAATCACAGAGGAAGAAAGTGGTGGGTGGGGTAAATAATTGTGTTTTGTTTACATAACGTTTGGCCATTATACTTATTCAATAAACTGAACTTTATGAATCAGAACATAAAACGGGTCAATGACAATACATGCACAAACAATTCAGTAAAGTTTTGTTTTGATTGGCTTATATTTGTAGCTATTATAGTGAAAGAAAAGTAAAAAATGCAATTTCACATTCTAGGCCTATATTAACTTTAGATGTGTGATTCCGATCAATAAAAATGCACATATGCAAGATCATATGGTCCCCAACATTTTGTCAAAAACTTGTTGGAAGCGGCAATTTTGAAAAATTCAATGGCACATTACTCTAGACGTTACATTGCTATTCAGATGAAAATTTCACTGATGCAAGCTTTTCTAGTCATCAAAATAATGTATAAGTTTTCTTTTTATTATTCAATATGCGTGGCTGTTACACTGAATAAAATGCTGAAAATGCAATTTTGTAAAATTTCAAGACCAAATTATTCTAAATGTTTGATTTTGATCAAGCTAACAATCGCCCTTACGCAAGCTTCCTATTCTTATAAGTTTCGTCTAAATTGGTAAATATTTGTGGCTCGAAAAGGCAATTTTGTCAAATTCAATGGCACATAACTCTAGCTGTGATGTTCCAATTAAGCTAAAGAATCACATGTTTGAAAGATCTTAAAGTTAAGTTTTATATAATTGACCAATATTTGTGGCTAAAAACAAGACCGAAAACCGAATTAGTCAAATTCAAGGGTTTATAACTCAGGTTGTTACGTTTCGATCAAGCTAAAAATCACACTGATGCAAGATCTTCTAGTACCCACATTTCTGTCCATAAATTTTGTGGATGTAAGAGGCAACAGAAAGTTTAGACCTGTTATTTTGATAAATTCAAGGGCACATAACTCCGACTGTTTGCGTCCGATCAAGCTAAATAGAATCACACATATAAAGTCTTGGAGTCAACAACATTTTGTTTAAGTTTTGTCATAATTTATCAATATTTGTGGTAATTATAGAGAAAACATGGTTGAAAAGGAAATTTTGTCCAATTCCAGGGCCCATAACTATGGATGTAAGACTCCGACCAAGCAAATATTCCACTTATGCAAGGTCTTATAGTCACAAATGTTTTGTCCAAATTTTGTTTCAATTGGTCAATATTTGTGGCTGAAAGAGGGAAAATAAAGTCAAAAATGGAAATTTTGTCGCACATAACTCACAGGCGGCAATCACGTGATTTTGTTATGATATATTTTCCTCACTTATGTAAACAAAAACACTCGGTAAGAACACATTTTCTTAAATTTTAAATCAAATACTTAACTCTCAGAATTGAGATAGGTACCATTCGATGCGTCGTAATCTCCGGTTTAT
Source organism: Fragum sueziense (assembly GCA_963680895.1). NCBI lineage: Eukaryota > Metazoa > Mollusca > Bivalvia > Cardiida > Cardiidae > Fragum > Fragum sueziense. The sequence continues at coordinate 11,352,596 of OY804604.1, forward strand.
TTTGATACAAAGATCATCCCTCAAATCCATGTCAAAGCTGAGAACATTCGTGCAAAGTGCAAATATTTCTTAAGAAAATATATCACAACATTTTGAAATTCTTTGCACGAATGTTCTCAGCTATGACAGGGATTTGAGGGAAGATCTTGGTACCAAAATAGACCAGAGAATATGACGTATCGAATGGCATGTATCTCAATATTGGGTGTTAAGTATTTGATTCAAAATTTGAGAAAATGTGTTCTTACCGAGTGTTTTTGTTTACATAAGTGAGGAAAATATATCATAACAAAGTCACGTGATTGCCGCCTGTGTAACTCTAGACATGAAATTGCAATTGAACAAAAAAATATATGAAGCAAAGTCATACAGTCACCAACATTTTGTAAAAAGTGTTGCTATAATTAGTCAACATTTGATGCTATTATGGCGAAGATAGAGTGAAAACGGTAGTTTTTGTCAATTTCAAGGGCACATAACTCTAGATGTGAGATTCAGATCAAGCTGAAAGATACATCCATGCAAGGTCTTGTCATGACCAATGTTTTATCAAGGTTTTATCAAGACGTTTCAATTTGTAGATGATATAGTGAACAAAAAGACAAAACACTAATTTTGTACATTCAAGGGCAGATAACTCAGGATTTTCTGCTTCAATCAATCAACATATATGTAATATGGGGAGATCAGATACGGACAACATATCATAAAAGTTTCCATTGATATGATAATTAGGTGAACACGAAATTATATGGGGAAACTAAAGAAGAAGGCATTGAATAAAAACATAACTTTTATGATGTCATATATACTCGGCAAAACTGCTAACGCATCACTCAGATCTTGGTTAATATTTTATAACGAATCTACAGAATACCTTCAAAATTTGCACATGCTGACTACCACCATTTAATAAGAGATCTATGAAATTTCATAGTAAATGTTACGTTATCTTGCAAAATATTGAACTGTTAATAAGGACACCCTTAATTCTAAAATTCATAGTCTGAATTTTGATTAAAATGGAAAATTCAAGCAAAACTTTCAAACCTTTTGTATTGGCTGAAAGAGTTTCTGTTTATAAAAGTTACCCTTCAAAAATCAAGCCGACGGTTTTAACATTTTATGGGCGCGTAATGTATTCCCACAGAGGCATTGTTACATCACCAGTGCCTTGATGGCGTCGACGGCGACGTAGGTTACGTAGACAAAAACGTATCGGTCTATATCTTATGAACTGTATAAGATGCAGTCTTGGTATTTCACACATAGACAGGCCCCAACAAGACCTTTCACCTGACACTATAAAATTTGATCTTGTGACCTTGACCTGGAAAAAATGACAATTTCTTACAAAAAGGTGCGTCTATGCGAGCTACGTTGTCCCGGAACAGCCCTTGTTATGTTAGATAGAAAATTGATTTTTTCAGACTTTAATTTCACAATAAACCAGCTTTCAAAATCAATTCAAACAAAAATTATTGAAAAAGATCACAAGTTATAGGAGCCGAAAAACTGTTTTGGTCCCCTTTGGTATGACGCGGTCACATAAGAAGGAAAACTTAGAAATAGTTTAATGAATGAGTGCAGAAACTTGTGGGATAAACATTTGCTAAATTATAAATCTAAATCTTTGACAATAAAGAAGTTATGCAATTTTAAAAAGTGATGCGTTTGCTCTTTTGCTGAGTATACAAAGTTCATTTTAAGGCCCACGGCTGTCCATCAAACTTTTTTGGTGATGTCTACTTATCCCTTTTACGAATCCATTTGATTTGAACCTCTTTCACTTACATCAAACATAATTACACAACGCACCGTACTAACTGCAATATTTAACACTTTTGTATTTGCTTACTTCCCATCCTATGTTGTTTAATTAATGTATAATCTGGCTGAACACACAAAAATGGAAATTATAGACTAGCACCAGCATATGCAGACATGCAATCCTATTTCGGTTTTCACTGCATGTTGACTTAACCAGACACTTGTAACATTTTATTCCCTACTTTGGTATAATTTTTTAAGCGCGATACAATTCATTTTGCTGTACATTACAGCAATTTTTTACTTGTCTTTATGTAGATCTACATGTTTGACAAACTAGTTGCCTGTGAGTGTACAAAATCCGAGTCTTCTCTGATGAAAATTCGCTCTTTGATATTTGGATGTCGCTATTCATTCAAAGTCTTCTCTGATGAAAATTCGCCCTTTGATATTTGGAAGTCGCTATTCAATCAAAGTCTTCTCTGATGAAAATTCGCTCTTTGATATTTGGATGTCGTTATTCATTCAAAGTCTTCTCTGATGAAAATTCGCCCTTTGATATTTGGAAGTCGCTATTCAATCAAAGTCTTCTCTGATGAAAATTCGCTCTTTGATATTTGGATGTCGCTATATGCAATTAGCGACATCCAAAATATCAAAGATTGAATTTTAATCAGAGAAGACTCTAATTAGGGTGCACATGGATACATTTAGGTCAGTCACACGTGACATTCAGTAATTTTCCATGGTTAGTGACATGTTTTGCTGATATCAGCAGGTACGGTGTGATAAACTTGCATTTGATCTGCAGTGAATTATCAAGTTATCACGATAATAGATGATAATTATCCATGATCTTGGCCTTCCAGGGTAAACAGTATGCCTATCTGTACACTTAAGTGAAAGGTTAAGTTTTGGTTAGTTCAGTTTGAAGTCTATTTCGATATTAATTATGAAGAATGTACGAAGGCTACCTTTGCTGTACATACTTACATGACATTTTATAACAAATGATAATAGTTTTATTAGATTTCAAGCATAGTAGTACTGTAAAATCAAAGCGCTGAAAGCGCTGAAGGCCTTGAAGAATTTGAACACATGCATATTATTGGTATGAGAAAGTTTAAATATTCTTTAACTTCAGCAATAATCAAAGCGCTGAAAGTGCTGAAGGCCTGGAAAATGTACGAAAAATAACAAGAGTAATATTTTAATCTTTTATTTTTTTTGAAGAAGTTTCGAGCAAATTTGAATTTGAATTTATTGGGGTTTTACGCCGTTTTCAACTACCAGGGTCATATCGCGGCGGCTGGAGCACCTACCCATGGATTCCTGTTGTTTCTCAAACCAGTACTACCACAACACCCTTACCGAGCCTCCAGCTGCTCGCCCACTTAGGTTAACGATTTCAAACCCATTGGTGGGTGACAATTTTGTCAGAAAGGGTATTAGCCGCGGCCGGGTATCGAACCCGGGACCTCTCGAATGGGGGTCAGATGCGCTACCAACTGCGCTAAGGCCGCGGTTCGAGCAAATTTGAACACATGCAGATTTTTGGTATAAAACAAAAGTAAAATGAACAGAAATCATCTGTATGGTATGAAACAAAAGTAAAATGAACAGAAATCATCTGTACTGGATGGTCACTAGAATCATGGGGCCAAATTATCAAGGATCAGGTAAGAAGGATTTCGATTGCAGATTTATCCATTTTATTTATTGCATGATCAATTCCTGTCCAAATTGTGTTAACAATAAATCTGCGACCAAAAGCGGTCTTAAGACCGTGAATAATTTGGGCCCTGTCCCCTGGTTAATAAACCATCGAAACACAATAGCATTATATCAGAACATTATATAAAAATTAAGCGCATGTCGTTCTTTAAACCCTTTATCATTCCATTACCAAACGGCACAATTTTAGACTTGACCAAATTCAAAGATGTTGCAGACGACAATTTCAAGTAATTACTAAATACAATTTCACATTTTTTCACAATGTTTTTCAAATCCATTAACTCTAGGGGAGTCAAAACAGTCATTATGTGGGAATGGGTTAATAAATCTGTTATTATTTTGCTGCTGAAGCTAGAAGTTTTTGAAATTTCCCTGTTTGGGCAATTTCTTTTGTTGAAAAAGACATGTTTTGGTTAAATTTCAATTATAACATGCAAGTCAAAACATATAAGAGAATATGAAATATCATGGAAACACAATAGCAAATTATCTTGACATTATATAAAAGTATGCGAGCAAAACTAATTATATATACAAGAGGGCCATGATGGCCCTATATCGCTCACCTGAGTTTCCGATTCTACAGACAAGTATAGTCTGGTCTTGGATTGGATACAGTTTGGTAGGTCATTTATATAGACTAAGAAAAGACATGGACAGAGCACTGAACCCTGAGGGACGCCTAAGAGAACGAGTAGAGTAGTTGATGAGTGATCATCAATACCTACTCTTTGAGAACGATCCTTCTAGAAGGATTATATCCATCTTGAGATCAGTGGAAGGACACCCAGCTTATTCAATTTGGATATTTAAATGCTGTGATCAACCTTCTTCTTCCTCCGGTTTAGGTCAGGGTTCTTCATAGAATGTATATTTGACCTACGATGGGATGAGACAATCACCTCTTCCATTGGTTATGTACAGCTTAAAGTCTATACGGTACAGTTAAAACTATGTACACCCATCAACCGGTTACTTGCTACTGGGTAGGGCCGCAGCATGCTGTGGTAGGGCGACCCTGAGCCCCTGAGCGTAGAAGCATCTGAAACGGCTATAGGAAGGTGGTTCCAAATCAAATGCCTTACTAAAATCCATTTCAAGTATATATCCGCTTGTTGACCATTTTCAAGATTGTCGTATGCTTCTTGGGTAAGGCTAATCGATTGAGATTCACAGGTATGTTTTGCTCTGAAGCCATGCTGGTACTGGCTAAGTAGATTATTCTTATCAAAGTGGCCCATGATGTTTGTTATCAGGATGCGCGTCATAATTGTTGATGCTATGCAGATTAAAGAGATTGGCCTATAGTTGCTGGCTTTATACTTTGGACAGCTTTTTATAGACGGGTGCTACTGTTTTACTTCTCTAATCTTTGGGGACAATACCTGTTTCTAGAGAAAGATTGGAGATGACCTTGACAATAGATCAACTGTATATCCCGTAATATATGTTTTTGGAAAACAATGCGGCATAATTAGAAAATGTACGTTCTGCTCAGTATTTTTTGTGCTATATTGAGCTCAATTTCCAAATTTATTAATGCTCATTATGTCGTCTGCATTAGCTTTGGAATTTGACAAGTCAAAAGTTTTTACATTTTGGAATGGGTGAGATAATGGTAAATTCCATATTTTATACCTTGTTCAAACAATCAAGATGAAGTAATGGATTGAATAACGATTTATTAAATGAAGTTAAATCATTGCCGACAAATCGTGATGTTATTTCTTTATATTTTCACAATATATCATTTAGAATCTTATCAAATAATGAATCTGCCTATTAAAATATAACTATCTAACACATACAAATACATAGATATATAAATAACAAAGTTTTAAAACAGGTTAAAGAATAACAAATCGTTACTAGGCCCTATTACCTACGGTATTGGAAAACCAAATATTTCAAGTGTGTATCGGTAATCACTGACGCGTTCCGTGTGTTCCGGTAATTACTATGCGTTCCATGTTGTTCCGGTATTTCTATGGACCCAATAGTTCTTTCGCGGGGGAAAAACGAACATTTACGGAAAATTTTGCAATGAACGAGTTTCTTTAAATATTAGAGGAACGTCGGGTACTTTCGGACAGTTAAGCGATCGTCAGCCATTATTTAGATAGGTGAAGACAAAAACTGTATCTTATGTCACAATCAGAAAATTCTAAGCCTTTTCCCCGGCATCGGTAATGAGAAGTATGTATTAAGCGTATAAAACCGGGTACCATAAGGAAAACAAAATGAGTCATCAACGACAGGTTATTTCGGACACATCGGGTCTGATCGGACAGGCCGATAATCGAGCTAGATTTATTTCAAATAATTATGTTTGCACTTTTACGTAATTAATTTGGAACAATCTAAAATTTTGTTTGGAAAGGTTTTAGGTAAGATAAAATACAAATGAACGATCTAAGATATTTATTTGCATCGAGTATTTCATGAAAAAAAAAAAAAATATACGCTGATGGCTGGAATTGAACGTCGGTTTCCCGAGTTCTGAGACTTCGACATTACCGCTCGAGCACTGATCTTGCTATTTATTATGTGACATAATTAATATATAAAATCATTATTTGTCCGGTTAGACCCGACGTATCAATTTTCCTTCGGGTCAGATCGGACACCATTTTATTTCCGAAAATAACTAATATTTCTATCATCGACAGGTAAAAACATCTCGAAACCCTTTTAATCTTCTTTTTAAACCAGACTAAAAAAGATTTAATCGCAATAATACATCGTCACAATCTTGCGTCTGCAGGGTATCTATATTTAGATATTGCTTACGAACCTCTACGGAAATTTTGATTCGGGGAAAACCCACTAAACGTTGAGTATTGGCGGCAAATGGATCCGCGCATAATATATCTTGCAATCAATTTCTTGATTGTAAATATTTTACGATTTTAAATGCCTTTACTACTATCAACGTATGTATTTACTTCTTTTGTAATGTACATGAGTAGTTATGGAAACGGACTTGAGTACCATATGGATGAGCGATGAGCCAAAAAATGGGCGTGGCTAATCATTGACCATGACGCAGTGGGCGTGGCTAATCATTGACCATGACGCAGTGGGCGTGGCTAATCATTGACCATGACGCAGTGGGCGTGGCTAATCATTGACCATGACGTTAGTAGGCGTGGTTGACCATTGACCTGTTACATCAGAGGTCAGCCACGCCCAAGCCACGTCCATTTTCGGGTTTTTCCAGTCTATTTTTAGTTCTATCAAGAATACCATAGGCTGGCTGACCACTGACGTCAATTCAGGGGACTCAGAGCCGAAGCAACGTCATAGGTCGGAGCAACGTCATATGTCGGAGCAACGTTATAGGTCGGAACAACGTTACGGATCGAAGGGGAGCCACGCCCATTTTTCGGGTTTTTCCTAGGGTTTATTTTCAAGCCACACCCATTTTCGGGTTTTCCCCACGGTCTATTTTTAGTTCTATCTAGAACGTCATAGGCCGTTTCACCGCTGACGTCGTATCACGAAAGGGATTACTGATATCAGCATTTTCTTTTGTCTCAATGTTTTCTCCTTTGTTTCAATGTTTTCTGTTTCAATGTTTTCTTTCTTGTCTCAATGGTATTCTTGTTTGTCTCAATGTTTTCTTTTGTCTCAATGTTTTTCTTTTGTCTCAATGTTTTCTTTCTTGTTTCAATGTTTTCTTTTGTCTCAATGTTTTCTTCCTTGTCTCAATGTTTTTCTTTCTCGTTTCAATGTTTTTATTGTTTTCTCTCAATGTTTATTGTTTTCTCTCAATGTTTTCTCACGCGTCACGATCAGACTAGATCTCGTTCGGGAAAGGATTATCTAGGTCGGACTAACGACAAATTTTAATCCCCCCAACACCGTCGATGCGCAGTTTTAATCCCTTTTAATCTCCTAAAATGATATATATGATCGAGTAATTGATCGAATTAGTCAGTCTCCGCAAAGGAACATCCGTTCATTTAAGTAACAATAGAAATATCGGATAATCTTACGGTACTCGGATAATAACCCTTTTGTGTCCGAGTAATTGAATGTTGCGCAACTAAGCAAATCTTAGGATCGATTTAATCGTTCGTTCTATACCACATACCCCTACATCGAAAAATATCACAATTTCACGCACCTGTCCAAGGTCACTAAATCGCCTATAAAAAGCTGTATATTCATCGTTTAGTCCCGAAATTTAAATTTAAAGTAACGTCTTTCACTTACTTAGAACGGAAAACCCAAAATATGTGCTTTTATAAACGCGTATATGTAGAAAACATCATGCTCACGTGTTCGATTAGATCAACGAAGCTGGAGCGTTTTATGTCAAAATTTACATTTTTTTGTGAAATATTTCAAGTTCTACTTAATAGAATTTGATAAAACTCCCTTATTTTATTAAGCGACATGACCTGATAATAATTCAAAAAATGTATAGGTCAACGCACTTATTAGTGAATTGCAGCAATTTTTATCAGCTACACACGGATAAAATGTCGCAAAACAGTGGTAACTGCATGTACACTTACGACTGTCTTGCTCTAAATAATCCATTTCCATCTTGAGGAAATCAGTTTCGCATAATGAATACACTTTTTCCGTCGAAAATTGTAAATTGAAATAACGCGTTATATTATCGAAAATATGATAGCGAAACGTATTGGTACGAAACATTTAATTTACTACAGTAATGACCGAGTATTCCGTAAAGACTGGAGCAATCTCCTTTAATCGATGATATAGTCCTTATTGTCTAAACTGCCTCGAAAACGAGGTCGAATATTAATCGTTGATCTTTTTCGCAGGCTTTAAAATAGATTACTGCCTTCATATCGAGAAAAAGCATAACTATCCAAACGCAAACCATAAACGAGATGATCATTATAGACCTTAATTAGCTGTAATGGTTGACCCTAAGTCATCGCCTATAAAAAGTACTGTATGGGGATAATGGGCTTTCCAAGTGATTAAAATGAACCTGGTGCTTAATACCTATTATTCCGCTAACAATAGAAGTTCACGGACAATGGAAAGTTAACTCGTTATTGATACAACTATCTAAACATACACCGTAAACAAGATGTCCCTTTTAACCCTTAATTAAGAGTTCAGACAATGCCTGGGGCGTAATACTTATTATTCCGCTAACAATAGAAGTTCACGGACAATGGAAAAATTAATTCGTTATTGATAAAACTATCTAAACATACACAATAAACAAGATATCCCTTTTAACCCTTAATTAAGAGTTCAGACAATACCTGGGACGTAAAATCCATTATTCCGCTAACAATAGAAGTAAACGGACAATGGAAATTTAACTCGTTATTGATAAAACTATCTAAACATACACCGTAAACAAGATGTCCCATTTAACCCTTAATTAAGAGTTGGTAAAAATTTAGGATTGACGATGGTCTTTTGTTACAAAATTTAGGATTAACAATGGACATTTCCCGTCGTAGAACTGAGATCATCGGAAATTTTCAATGATGTCGCATAAAATTCAGCGAACACAAAACGAAAAAGGTAAGGATTAGGCGGGACATTTAGAATATGCGGAATTATAGAATCAACCACATTTTGTTAATATAGGGTATTTCTATATTTGCGGACGATTTCACGAAAACAAAGTCAAAAGTGCGTTTTATTAATTTTCAAGGCGCATAACTCAACGTGTACGGATCCAATAAGGCCGAAAATATCATCGATCTTAGGATGTCAAGCATTTATACGCTTAATCAACGCGTGTCGATGCGAGAGTGAAAACGAAGAACAACAATTTTCTTCAATCCGAAGACATTTAACTGAATCAGTTAAGGATATATATATATATATATATATATATATATATATATATATATATATATATATATATATATATATATATATATATATATATATATATATATATATATATATATATATATATATATATATATATATATAGTTATCTAACAGGCGTATTGTGGGTCATTTCGTCAAATTCTGACTCACGTTGTGGGTACTCTTGGTGGTTTGTGGGTCATCAATATTTTGACCCATAAAACGCCGGCAATCTGGAATCTGAATTTTATTGCAAATAGTATGATTCGAATTTTTATGGAAAAAAATTTTTTCGTGACCCATAATTATATATAAAATATTGACCCACAAAGTGCGATCTATTTTTAGAACATGCTCATAGCACAGCCTCTGCGAGTAATATTCGTATTTTTTTAGACTGCCCACAATGTTATTTATAGATCTACCCAATGACCCGGAATACGGGTTGTCGTTGACGCAATGCATTGTTGGAAACAAAATGGCGGCTCTCTCTCTCGGGACAAGAGAACGGTAAGCAAAAATATCAAATTTATTATGATTTTGTAATTCATTTTGCATTTTTACGAACGTATCTGAATAATAGAAGAAATGTGTATGTAGATCGATATCTTGTCGGCGTATAAACGCGTTTTTTTAGGCAGAAGGTCCAGTGTAAAATCATGGACGCGGGATCCATTCAAAAGCTGCTAAAAAACGGATGGTAATAAACATTGGATTTGTGTACAATATCGCTTAGAAAATACCGAGACAAAAGGAGAAAATGCTGATTATCAGCATTTTCTTCTTTTGTCTCAATGTTTTCCCAAGCCTTTTCTGTTGGGGACGTCAAAACCAGGTTTTGTTTGGGAAAGGGTTAAACGGATATCAACCAAACTTGGCAGGAAGCATCCACAGGTAGCAACCACCACGCATGCCCAGATGTAATTATTGCGCAATCGGTGTTGCGTGAAAAATCCGACCCGGGAAATTAGCCAACTTCATACGCTTTCGTACAAAGATATCAGAGTAAAATCAAGTGAGAAATTTGCATAATTGGGCGGGACTTGTTCTGAACCTAGCGTGTAGGGCCGTTTGGCTTTGGTATCAAGCTGGTTTGCATAAAATAACAGCCGACGAAAATTTCGGAATCAACAATTTTGCGGAGAACGATCAAATACGCCCTTGATTGAGTTTTAGTATGAAATTTTAAGCATTTACCAGCAAATAGAGTTCAAATTTGCCTTTGTCCTTGCACGTAAAATACCTTAATTTGGGGCTTGTTTTGGCCTACTAGACGACTTTAAAGGGAGGTAATTATGTTTGGACGGCCCCTGTCATGAACCGGAAGTCTACTTTTTCTTCATGTCAACAAAGTTTGTAAGTTAAAATTGCAAAAACTGTAGACGATCTGCAGATTTTATGGTTATCATATCCGTAAGTAATGCATAAATAACTGATTGCATTCATGCAATTTAATTTAAACTCTTCAAAAAGAGGAAAAGTTTGAAGAAATTGTTTCGTACCCAGGAGTTTTCGTACTCGTCACAATTTTTGTATTCAAAACGTAAAAACAATCAGCAACTGTCGCAAATTATATGAAAGCACATAGATTAATTTACCTGTGCTTTGTGTGATGCAACAATATGTTGATTTTAACACGCCAATTTTGCAAACCTTCAACTTAGCAATGAAAACATTGACAGAAAGGGAGAATTAGAATGTTTCAATCAAAATCAAAAATATTATCATTTTCTCTCAGTGTTTTCTACCACAATACTTTATATATCAGTTGCATGTGTAGACAAGTCTACTCTATTCACCATTCACTTATGAGTGCTTAAATTTAATCGGCAATTTACACAATAAATGTTGATCACAAGCATTTTCCCTTTTGCCTCAATATTTTGTTCCAAATTTATTACAAAATTAGCAATAAGACAACAAGGCAGAATAACTTGAATGAATCTAATTAGGTATTCCTCAGTCGACTAAAATTTCATTAAATATCAGATCTAATGTAAAGATTAAATATCAGATCTATGTAAGCTACATTAATATATAAATGAAACTGTAGCTTTCAAGTAAATTCACAAATGATCTGCTGCATAAGGACAATGAGCCATCAACGCATTGTTACAACATAAATTAGTACCAAAATGCCATGAATTATCTATATATACAAATGAAACCCAATGCGATGATGGTTAATTGTCCAACCGCCAAATCAAAAAGGACTTCAAACATTTCTAGCAAAGCTCCTAAAACTATTGAAGAAGAGAAATAGCAAAACGTTCAATAGAATGAAAATCACCTATCCAACGTTATCCCTTCTCATCCTCCTAAAAAGTTTTAAAAATTTTAAAAATTTCAAAGCAAGTATAAACTTGTCGACTGCATAAAGACAAACTGTGCACGAAGCGCGGCAAACTGGAGCTTTTATATACCTACCAACTAAGCCAACCAATCAGAGGCCTTGGTTTTGATCCAGCCTTGCAACTTCTTATCAAAACCCCTACTCTGCAACTAATAGCCAACTATATTTTCTCATTCCAGTTGAAATGGTGTGCCGTGTTTTGTTCCTTTATTGGGTTTGCTAATTCCAGAGCTTCAGAAGATACCAAACAGACCCTCAGTAGCTTTATGTAAGTTGTTTTACCCATTACCAGGCAACAAAATTTTTGTCTGGTCCAAATTCAAAGATGTTGCAGACAACAATTTCAAGTAGAGATCACTGTTGGAAAAGAAGAAATTGCTTGTTACAAGCAATTTATTTATTTTCCCAAATATATCCATAGGCCTCTATCTTGAGGGACTTCAAGAAGAGTCATTGTGCAGGAATGGGTTATTAATAAGATGTAAATCATCATCATGTCATAGTAAAATTCCTTGAAAAACATTAAGCCAAATGAAGAACATGTTGATCAACAGCCTCTGTTTTTGCCCAAACATTTTATGTGCTATATTGTACACCAATCCTATCTTTATGATATCAACATCCATTTTGTTGTCTGCAGCAACTTTCAAAGTCACAATGGATAATAACGTGATACAATATTTTCAGAAAACCTTAAATAATTTTGTTAATATCCGACTGATTTGAATTCGGTTTGAAGCAGAGAATGTGGACATACGTCACACATTAGATGGACATTGTTGATTTTTGAAAAATCAACTGTTAAAAAAGTTATTGAAAATAAACCAAAGTTTTGGTTTATCTTCAATAACTTTTTTATCAGTTGATTTTTAAAAAAAAATCCAACACATCCGGCTTATTTCTGGCATTTTCCCACCTTCTCTGCTTCAAACCGAATTTAAATTGGTCAATTATTAAAAAAGATATTGAAGATTATCGGAAGTTCTAAGTCACATGATTGTACACCGTGTTTGTTGTCTGCAACAACTTCCAAAGAGTAGCACTCAGCAGTCTATAAAGTTTGAATGTCCATTCAAATGCTGATATCGCTGCTTTTCTGCAAAAACCTGGTATCTGCAGCTTGTTTTAAGCTGCAGATACGAGGTTTTTGGAAGCAAATTTTCCAAATTTGCTTTCTTAGCAGCCGTGCGTCTCTGCACTTTACCATTCTCTGCATACCACACAACATCTTCCGGTCTTCCTCACTATAAATAGTTCTATCAAAAGCAAAGATTAATGAGGTAACAGTCATTCGAATATTCAATATGTAAGTCTAAAATTATGTGTAGATATTGAATTGTGTGACTGAAAATGAAACATTCAATTAATCATGTCTCTGAGAGATGAAAAGATCCAGGTAGTAATTTGCTTTATTATGGTTCAAAGATCAGTCCAATGGCCTTCCTTGTAAATGGGTCAGTCGAGTTTACTGAACTATGAAATATATTCAGCTTACACAAACGATTAATATGTATTAAGTTGTGCTAAAAATAAATACAACTCCATCATGAAATCAAAGTATGCAAGGTATTCTGGATAATCAAAGTACTTAATCAAAATACTCTACGAATCAAAGTATTCAAGGTATTCAAATGGATAATCAAAGTACCTAATCAAACTACTCTATTTCTGGCCCCGGTTTCTCGAAAAAACTTAAGTACGTTCTCATGCTCAAATCTGAACACAGTGCTCAAATCGCATGAAATCCACGTGAACTTCAATGGAATACCCTTCAACGTTGGAGAGTATCCCTTTGATGTTGAGCATGTTCTCATGAGAATATACTTAAGTTTTTTTTTTTTCGAGAAACTTGGGCCTGGACAGGCCTACATTTTTGAAAAATTTGCTTCCAAACAGTACTGTCAGTACTTTGATTGTAGAAAAGCGACGATATGTTACATCCTGGCTTTAAGTTTTTGTTGCGCCACTGCTCCGTCTGTCTGTCACAGCTCTCACAAGAGTTTTGTTCTATTTGATTTTGCACTCAAACTCAATCTTTGCCAACATTCATTTTGTCGCCTGAAGTAGCTTTTGAATTGGACCAACTTTTCCTTTTGGGGAAGGGATACCATGCTAACAGGATCTTAAATGGACCCATGTTAGGTTGAAAGAGTTAAAAGATATATACTCGGCAAAAGAGCTAACGCATCACTTTTTAAAATCGCATAGCTTATTTATTGTCTAATATTTAGATTAACAATTTGGCATATGTTTATCCGACATATTTCTGCACTCATCCATAAAGCTATTTCTAATTTTTCTTTCTTTTGTGACAGCGTCATACGAAAAGGGACCAAAACAGTTTTTCGGCTCGTGAAACTTATGTTCTTTTTCAATCATTTTTGTTTGAATTGATTTTGAAAGCTGGTTTATTGTTGGATTGAAGTCTGAAAAAATTAATTCCTTATCTAACGTAACAAGGACTGTTCGCGGACAACATAGCTGGCATAGACATACATTTTTAAAAGTAAATGTCAATTTTCAAGGTCAAGGTCACAAGGTCAAATTTTATGGTCTCAGGTAAAAGGTCTTGGTAGGACCTGTCCATGTGGGAAATATCAGGATTGCATCTCATACAGTTCATAAGATATAGACCGATACGTTTTTGTCTACATAACCGACGTCGCCGTCGACGCCAACAAAGACACCAACGACATTAGTGATGTAACATTACCTCTGCAGGAATAAATTACACGCCAACAAAAGTGTCAAAGCCGTCGGTTTATTTAAGGAAGGGTAACTTTTCTACACAGGAATTCTTTCAGCCAATACAAGTGGTTTAAGAGTTATGCATGAATTTCCCATTTTAATCAAATCTCAGACTTAATGAATTTTAGAAATAAGGATGTCCCTATTAAAAGTTCAATATTTCAAAACTGACTGTAGCATTTACTATGATATTAGGCTTCTTATCAAATGGTGGTAGTCGACATGTGCAAATTTTGAATGTATTCTGTCGATTCGTTGAAGAAATATTACCTAAGATCTGAGTGATGCGTTAGCAGTTTTGCCGAGTATATATTCCAGAAATATTGTAAGGAATTGTCAATTTTTGTCCAAGGAAATTTCAAATAAAATTCATTTCTTGGTCCTTCTAGATCAAGTCTGTAGTGTATGTACATGTAATTAGCTGACTCGCCCTTTATATTTCTGATAACATTTATGGGAAACTGGACATTGATAGATAGTGCTAGAATTCGTTTCTTTTTGGTCCTAGATGTTATAGCACAGAAAACATTGAGACAAAAGGAGAAACTGCTGGTTATCAGCAGTTTCTTCTTTTATCTCAATGTTTTCCCAAGGCTGTTTGTTTAGGGTGACAAACCCAGGTATTGTTTGGGAATAGTTGATTAACCATTTACAATTATATTTTCAGGTTGTCAATTTCTGCAGTAGTAAATTTCTACCTACAAAATCCACAACCCATGACACCCCCTGTCAATGATCTCAGGCTATATATACAGTCTGATCAGAGTCTTTTACATGGATGATCTCATAGGAGTCTTTATGTATAGTTTTCTATATATATTTCCAGGTTGTCAATTTCAGCTGTAGTGATGTCCTACCTACAAAATCCACAGCCCATGACACCACCCTGGCAATGATTTCAGGCTTAGAGTCTTTTACATGATCTGAATCTTTACATTTATTGTTTTGTATATTTCCAGGTTATCTATATCAGCAGTAGTGATGTCTTACCTACAAAATCCACAGCCCATGACATCCCCCTGGCAATGATCTCAGGCTATATATACAGTCTGATTAGAGTCTTTATGTATAGTTTTCTATATATATTTCCAGGTTGTCAATTTCTGCAGTAGTAATGTCTTACCTACAAAATCCACAGCCCATGACATCCCCCTGTCAATGATCTTAAGGCTTTATCTGCATTCTGGTCTGAGCCTTTAAATTATCTAAATCTTAACATTTATTTTGTATTTGTATATTTCCAGGTTGTCGATATCAGCTGTAGTGATGTCATACCTTCAAAATCCACAGCCCATGACACCCCCCTGGCAATGATCTTAAACTGCGGGCAGAGCAATCTTTAACTTTCTATCCTTTCGCAAAAGCTACAGATAAGAGGGACTAATGACTTTACAAAGTGCAATACATGAATTCTATTCTATTATATCTTAAGCAGCCAACTGTGCAGTGTTGCATATGGCAAGTTTTGGTCAGTCCCTTAGCTAGCTGCGAATGACAGTTTCGACTGTGTTTCATTTAGCGTTCACTAAACCCTATGTTTTGGGTAGTCATTTGAATCGTCTCTTTGAGACAATTCTAACAGGTACCACAACTTAGGGTTGAGATTTTAAGTAACAAATTTGAAATGTCTTTATCCCCCTCTTATCTCTAGCTCTGCTTACGCAATTTGTAATACCAGTGTTCTCCCCAGCCTAATAAGCTGTATCGGCCCCACTACAGCTTCATGTAAATTAGTGTAATGCCACTACAGCTTGAAAAGTACCCCTGCAGCTTAATTCCTTCAAAAAGGTCATTAAACAGGGGGTTTTCTTAGCATTTCATGTCAAAAAGTGATAAGTTCTCTATTCTTGTAATATAAAATGTAATAATTCTGTATAAAAACATAATGGGAAAAGAAGAAATTGCTCAAATTGAGCAATTTCTTCTTTTCCAATTATGATTTTATTCACAAATATTTGCATGAACACTATGCATTTCAAGGTTTACCAATACTTATAATTTGCCACTACAGCTTCAAATTATTCTATGGAGAACCCTGAATACAATCTGAGCATCATAACTGATTTTATCCCAATCTAAAGTACAATAAATTTCTCAAGAAATTGCGCAAAAAAATTAATGATAAAGGAAGTCACGAGTGAAACATTATCAAAACATGAAAATGCTGTATTTCACAAACTTTTTTCCACTCTTTTTCCATAAACAATTTTGTGAATATTCATTTTCTTCTTTTTCCTCTATGTTTTAAGATTGTGTGTACATTGTCATGAATGTGTGAGAATGTCAGATCGTTTAATTCAAGTGTTATTGTCATAACATGTTCTTTTAACCCTTTCCCAAACAAGCTATAATTGTCAGATAATGATTTTGAAAAAAATTAAGAATAATCATAATGAAAGAAATTCTCATTTTCCTGCAATGTTTTCCATTCTATGACACCCAAATTTTGAGCTTTTGATAAAGTTGATTTTGTTGTATGTAGCACAAATGAGACCAGCTCGAATTATCTTTGCTTTGGGAACTTATGGTAAAGTCATCGTCACACAGTGACTCTTTTTGACTGCCCACAAGCTAATGGCTTTGGAAAACATTGTGAAGACAAGCAATTTCTTCCTTTCCTACGCAAAAAGACCCAAAAATGTAATTTAAACTTTATTCACTTTAAATTGTCAGCTAAAACAGATTTCAATTCTGACCACCCTTAGAATTTGAGGTTTTGGAAAAGGTTAAGAATATCTATCCATTGTTTGTATACAGAAATATGTTGTGTAATATATTGATATATGTACATGTATGATGTTTGTCATGATAAACTTTTATATAGAATTAAATGGAAATTATAACCAGTTTCTTTGGAATGGCTCTCCTTTTTTATGCGCCTTTATGGGTAATGTTTGGCTGTCAATCATGTGGCACCGTTTTCTCAAAAAAAACTTAAGTATGTTCTCATACTGAAATCTGAGCACCGTGCTCAAATCACACGAAATTCATGTGAACTTAAATCGAATACCCTTCAATTTTGGAGAGTATTCCATTGAAGTTGAGCATTAACTCATAAGTATGTATTTAAGTTTTTTCGAGAAACCAGGGCCTGGTTTTGATGTCCTTAATAGAAATGGCTTGGGAAAACAACGAGACAAAAGAAGAAACTGCTGATAACTAGCAGATTCTCCTTTTGTCTCAATATTTTCTGTGTTGTATTATACACAAATTCTATCTATAACGACATTTCTTTTGTCATCAACAGCAGCTTTCAAATTGGATCATGAAGCCTGGATAGCTCAGCCGGTTATGTCGGAGTCTGTCAATCTAGGGGTCTCGAGTTCGAACCCCGGCTCGGCCAGTATCCATTCTGACAAAAAGTCATTTGTCTCTCACCAATGGGTGTGAATCATCTATGTGAGAGAGCAGCTGGAGGCTCGGTTTTGATATTGTGGTTGTACTGGTGCGAGAAATACCAGGGACCCACGATTAGGTGCTCCAGCCACCGCGATATGACCATAGAAGTTGAAAACGGCGTAAAACCCCAATAAAATCAATTCAAATTGGATCACCCTAAAATTTTGTCGTCTAGTAATGAGTTTATCTACGACTGCGGTGAACACCCTTTCTGATATTTGTCGACCACCAATGGTACACTGTGGATAATTACGAGATACAATTTCAGAAAATCTTCGATATTTTTCTTAACCCTTTCCAAAGCAAGACCTGCTTTTGACGTCCCTATTAGAAAAGGCTTGGGAAAACATTGAGACAAAAGAAGAAAATGCTGATAATCATCATTTTCTCCTTTTGCCTCAATATTTTCTTTGGTATATTGTATGCAAATCCTTTCTTTTTTATGCCCCCGATAGGGAGGCATCATAAATTTGACTTGTCCGTCCGTCCGTCCGTCTGTCTGTCCGTCCGTTCGTCCGTCATTCCGTCCAAAAACTTTAACATTGGCCATAACTTCCTTATTACTTAACATATTCGCTTCATACTTTACCACAACATTCCTTGGTACATTACCTTTCTGTAGGCACATACTTTGGTAACCTTGACCCCTGGATGACCTTGACCTTATGACGATCAAAGCGGTGTCGGGGGCATTGTCATCTTACAGTGACAGCTCTTGTTTAACGTGAATTTTGTCGTCTTTTGCAGCTTTCCAATTGGATCATTCAAAAATTTATTTTGTCATTTGGTAATGGGTTAATACTGGGCCGATTTGAATTCGGGTTAAAGCAGAGAAAGTGGGAGAATGCCAGAAATAATAAGGACGTATTAGATTTTTGAAAAATCAACTGATAAAATAGTTATTGAAGATCAACCAAAATTTTGGTTGATATTAATGACTTTTTTATCAGCTGATTTTTTTAAAAAATGTGCCACGTCTATCTAACGCGCGACGTCTGTCCACCTTCTCCACTTCAAACCGATTTCAAATCGGTCTCGTATTTACAAAATTATTGAAGAATCTCTGAAATTGAACAACAATGTGCTGTATCTCGTGATTATCCAACGTGATGATAGTTGATCATAAACATGATTGAGATTAGCTGCTGGAGGGTTCAGAAAGGATGTTGTGGCAGTACTGGTGAGAGATTGGTTGATTGATTGATTGATTGATTGGTTGGTTGATTGATTGATTGATTAATTGATTGATTGATTTCGCTTTTACGCCGCTTTCAACCGATACTGTGCGCTGACTGAATCACCAGTGGATTTCTGGTATATCCCTTACCAATATTAACACAATATCCAATCCGAGCCTGTAGCTGCTTTCTTGCATAGATGATCATCAACCATTGGTGAAAGACAAATGACTTCTGTCAAATATCAGAGTGGATATTGGCGAAGCCGGTGTTCTAACTCACAACCCCTGGATTGACAGACTCCCACGTTATTGACGTTATTGGTGAGAGAAACGAATCCACTGGTTAGATGTGACCCGTGGCCACAATATGACTAAAGGGCTGATTAAAATGGTTTTAACCCATTACCAAACGGCAAAAATTTAGACTGGTCCAAATTAAGATGTCGCAGACGACGCCTTCAAGTGAAAGAAAAAATTAAATTTGTAGGTCTTTTTTACGTAGAAAACATTTTTGAGAACGACGAAATTCCTTGTCACAAGCAATTTCTTCATTTTCCACAATGTTTTCCAAAGCTATTGTCGTGTGGGATTCTAAATGTCACTGTAGTAATGGGTTAACCCTTTCCCAAACGACGAAATTTTAGGGTTGTCCAATTTGAAAGATGATGCCGACAACAAAATGGATGAAATTAAAGATAGGATTCCTGTACAAAATAGCACAGAAAATATTGAGACAAAAGGAGAAACTGCTGGTTATCAGCAATTTCTTCTTTTGTCTCAATGTTTTCCCAAGCCATTTCTATTAGGGACGTCGATACCAGGTCTTGTTTGGGAAAGGGTTAAACATCAGTTGACACTTGTCAGAAACTACGAAACATTTTCTTCTTTTGCCTTACTCAAGTTATTGTTTCCCAAATTTTGTTCGATCATGGATATCAGTAGCGGGTTTCGGTTTGGGTTTGTCTAATTTTTCACGTTTTCGGAAATGATTAAAAGCGCTGTATCTGTGAAAGTGCCAGAAACTATTTTACATTGCGTAGTACAAATTACTTTACCAAATTACTTTACCAAATTACTTTCAGTGAATCACAAAGGTTCGGTCGGTCTTTTGGAAAACAAGAAAACCAGCACGATAATCCAGTAAACTAGCAAGACTTAAACCCTTTCCCTCATAATGACTCTTCATGACTCCCCGCAAGAAAATGGCTTTTGAAAACAGCACGGACAATGAAGAAATTGCTTGTGACAAGCTATTTCTTCATTTCCCACTTTTTTCCATAAAATACTAAAATATCAAAGTTCATTCTCTTGAAAATGTCATCTGTATCATCTTTGAATTAGAAGAAGGCTAAACCGTTGCCGTCTTGTAATCGGTTGACCCATTCCCATGCGATAAAATTATGAACATGTCAATACTTAAATGTGCTACAGATGGCAAAATCAATGATGTTGATATTTGGAAACTTGAATGTAAAGTAATCGCATGGAAAGCATTGTCATAAAAGAAGAAAACGCGTTTTATCAGCATTTTCCCCTTATCTCTATGATTTCCAAATTATTCTCGTTAAGCACGCCCAAACGAAGGTAGGGTAGACCTATGGTTATGAAAGGTTAAAGACCAGTACCGTTCCCAGTGCTATTAAGATTATACTGCTGCTTTTCAACAAAAACCTCGTAACTGCAGCTTAAAACAAGCTGCAGTTACGAGGTTTTTGTTGAAAAGCGGCGACATAGAGTAGTTTAGCACTCGTTCATAGAAACATGACTCGATGCAGCCCGTGCACTCAACGACGCGAAACTAAATATGGCGCGCGAATAGGGTCTAAAGTCAATATAGCGCTAGACCGATAATTAAAATAGGGGTAGACCGGTAAAAATAGCGGTCTACCCTTATATTTTTACAGGTCTACCGATGAAAATATCGGTCTACCCTTAAAATAAGGGTAGACCCCTATTTCAAATAACGGTCTAGCGATAAATTACCGGTAGACCGATAGTTATTTTTTACCCTTCTGCTCGAAATCTCATTAGCCAATCAAATGGCTCGTTACATCCACAACCCACCGGGAATATCAACGACCGTATAATACAAGCTCTGTGATTGGCTATCGAAAGAAATAGGAGTCTACCGATAAAATAGCGGTCTACCGGTAATTTTATCGCTAGACCGTTATTTTGAATAGCGGTTTACCCTTATTTTATGGGTAGACCGATATTTTTATCGGTAGACCGGTAAAAATATAAGGGTAGACCGCTATTTTTAAGGGTCTACCCCTATTTTAATTATCGGTCTAGCGCTATATTGACTTTAGACCCTATTCGCGCGCCATAACTAAACACACAACGAGAAAAACTGTTCTAGCCACAACACGTATTGTGGCTGGGCTAATATTCTGGTACAATATTTAGTGCTACAATCCTCAAAAACAATAGCTTAATCCATTACCAGACGACAAAATTTTGGACTGTTCCAATTTGAAAACTGTTGCAGACGACAATCTAAAGTTAATGAAAATTTAAAAATCTGCATATTTTGGGTTAGAAAACATTGTGGAAAATGAAGAAATTGCTTGTCGCAAGCAATTTCTTCATTTTTCACGATGTTTTCCCAAGCATTTTCTTGAAAGGGAGTCAGAAAGCGTCACTGTGCAGTAATGGGTTAAGCTACGAAAACACCAAAGTTTTGTCTCAGTTGAAGAATGATACATTAAAACTTATATTGAAAGTGTGAATATTT
Organism: Fragum sueziense; assembly: GCA_963680895.1. Classification (NCBI taxonomy): domain Eukaryota; kingdom Metazoa; phylum Mollusca; class Bivalvia; order Cardiida; family Cardiidae; genus Fragum; species Fragum sueziense. The sequence continues at coordinate 11,374,340 of OY804604.1, forward strand.
TTTGTTGACGATACATGACCGATTTGAAAGCGATTTGATGCATAGAAGGGGGAATGCCAGGAATTTGCTGGATGCGAAGGATCTTTACAAAAAATCGGCTGATAGAAAAGTAACTGTCAGTAACTTTTTATCAGCTGATTTATCAAGGCTCCGCTGTGGAGTCAAAACATGTTAAAAGACATGCATTGTCCTATCGGTGGCAAAGAACAATGCATATCTTTTAACGTGTTTTGCCTCCACAGCGGAGCCTTTTTTGACACCCTCCACAGCGGAGCAATCTTGCAAATCGCTTAAATTTCACGGTTTCAATCAGATTTCTGAGGGTTATGGTCAGGCGGACCGCATTTCGGCTCGTTCTGATAACACACAGCATGCTTTCGTACTCGGACATTGGTACTTTAGCCCTTTTTCTTCAAAAACATTGTACATTACTCCACAGCGGTGCCATCAGAAAACGCCTTTTCCAGTTTTCGTTCTTCAATAACTTTTTTAATACTGTGTGCAGGGACGTGAAATTAATATCCGATGATTGCTTTCGTTAAGGCGGGGGCACTCCACGTTAGTTTTTCAAAATCGGTCGTGAATTGGCGGAAATATTTGATAAACACTTACCTTAGTTTAATCCGGGTCTTCTCTGATGTAAATACGCTCTTTTATATTTTGATTTTTCGCTATTTACATCAGAGAGCGTTGCTCTTTGAAAAAATCAAGAAGTTCTCCACAAATTGTGGCGCATCGTTCACCGTCCGATCTTAAACGCTATCGTTAAAACCCCTGATAATATCGACCAATGAACCATTTATTGTCATACATGTTGAAAAATTTACGACAAAAAGGTATTTCTAAAAGGTTTATAGGCAATGTTTTGCAACAACCCTCACCTGAGCAGCCTTTGTTTACCTTGACCTTCCATTCAAAACCAAAGGCTATACTCTTCCAGCAGGCCGATTTGAAATGAAATTTTTGGTCAGGTATGACAAAAAATGATTTATTGATCTATACCCTACAGTGTTTTACCGAGTGATTCGATATGATACACAAAAACAAAGCTTCACTACTTGTAACGTTACCGAACTTTCCGCTGTTTTCAAAGAGCAACGCTCTCTGATGTAATTAGCGAAAAATCAAAATATCAAGAAGCGTATTTACATCAGAGAAGACTCGGATTAACCTTAGTCGAGAAAATTTTCACTAAATTCCTCCACAGCGGAGCCGAAATTACCCATAATGCAGTTCGAACGTTGTACGCCCTGGCCAAACCTATTCAGAATCGCAAAGAAAAATCTTGGAAATATTTGTTTTAAAACAAGTTTTAACCCTTTCTGACAGGATGCCGCACTTTGACGCACGACAAGATAAAGGCTTTTGAAAACATTCCCAAAAGATAAAGAAATCTAAAATTTCATTTACTTGAAATTACAACTGAAGAAATTCTACAGAAAACAGTGTTATTATCTTGATTCATTATTATTAAGGTATACATCCCATCATTAAAAACACCACTTTTTAGCTATACGAAATGCATCAAATTACACACTCTTGTGAGTACACTTCACATAAGTTGATTAATCTTGTCGGGCTTCAAACTATTTTCATATGCAATGGCTTGAAGGGAGGAAATTTTGAACATTGCTGTCAAATATTTCCATAAGTGTGCATTAATTCAAAATTCTAAAGCGTTCAAAATGCTTATGTTTGTATTTGGAATGGAAATGAGCCAGGATCTGGAAAAACGTCCCTTATAGCATTTTTCAAAATTGAGTTTCAAGATCGGCCTGTTGTCAAATGGAGTCCAATATGCATCAATGCTGCTCTCTTTCAGTTTCTATATGTCATGAAGAAACTTTTAGAGAACAACGTGGATCATGATTAGACTGTGCGTATGCACAGGCTGATCTTGATCTATGTTGGGCTCAAAAGCCATAAGGGACGTTTTTCCAGAACCTGGCTCAAATGTAATTATACGACAGTTCAGGAATTACAGACACTTTTCAAATTTCGGCTCTGGCTCTTTGGTGCTAAGCATGGGTTACATACCTTAAGAACTTTTCTTTGTGAGAAGAACAAATTCAAGATATAGAGAACGAATGTAAATCCTTTTTCTGGCGAACGCTTTTCGGACGTTTTATTTCAATGACAAAGCTCAAAATTTTTGTAGGTCTGCATCATCTGGCCCCGGTTTCTCGAAAAAACTTATGTACGTTCTCATGCTCAAATCTGAGCAACGTGCTCAAATCGCAAGATATGCACGTGTACTTCAATCGAATACCCTTCAACGTTGGAGAGTATCCTTTTGAAGTTGAGCATGTTCTCATGAGAATATACTTAAGTTTTTTCGAGAAACCGGGGCCTGGTCTTGAAACGTGTTGGTCTCAAATACCTTTTCTAGATCCAAACTCTTTATAAATGTGCAGTCAAACAAGAAAATGTCGTTGCTTTGAAACATTCTGAGGTAACCACCGGGGATCGAAATATACCTTAATGTGCCTAATAAGACTGATTTCTGCCAAAAATCAGTTCAGATTTTAGGCAAATTACTTATTCAATGTGTGTTTCGATCCCATGTATTTTGGAAAGTATCTCCATAGGGGTCGTTTCCATGCATGATTTCTTTTGTCAATAACTTTGACAAAATAAGGATATCTATAATTTTATTTATGCAAATCTGGGGCGTTCTTTGTTTTGTCAGAAACTGATAGGCTTAACTATCGATACACAGAAACGTCGGTTCCCTAATCTTGTAGACAGACAGTTATTACGGCCCCTAATCGTGTTAATGATGTGCAAGATAAAATACAATTGGCCAGTCCGTAGCAAAATAGGCCGTATCATCGAAGAAATGTTGGAACATAATGATAACATCCAGGCATAGAAAATAGAGAGAGACTAAAATTATATGAGAAATATTTGGGCCTGAAATATAATCTGCATTCCATTTTAAAACTTGATATTATTCTTGGAAAATATGGCACATTGTATATCTAAATACAAATACTAGTAAATTATTGATATGATTTTTTTTCAAATAACAAATTCCGCATAAGAGACCTACTTGACATTTCGGAAAGAATAATTTTAAATGCCATATGCATCAGGAAATGAAAACCTGAAATTTGCAATAGCAATTAGATCTATCCTGCAAAAAAGTCCAACTCAATACAGTACAACACAATATACAAAGATAGAAACAAACAAAAATTATTTCCCCTTCCCATTTTCTGGTGCAGCATCCCGTGGATATAAACGATAATCCGCCAATGTCTCAATATAAATAGATGCGGTCAAAATAATGATTCCATGAACATGTTTTAAAGTCAAAGCCTGGCCATAAGTTTCAACAGCACAAAGATACCGACGGAAATTCCCGTATCCCATTTTCTGGTGCAGCAATCTGAATCCCCGCGGATATAAGCGATAATCTGTCAATGTCTGTCCATTACTGTCAGATCTACTGACCACGTGTTATCATGGGCTAAGATTAGATCAGCCGATAAGCCATCATAGGCTTTCTGTGCAGTAACACCTGATAACATGTCTATGGACTATGTTCAACAAATAGAACGCTTTGCATAAATGGGTAAATGATATGGGTTGTGGGATATGACCCACATTCCCCAAATATATATTTTATATATTGTATATTCGCATTAGAACGGGTTGTGGGATATGACCCACAATACAAAAAAAATATTTTATATATTGTATATTCTCTTTAGAACGGGTTGTGGGATATGACCCACAATACAAAAATATAAATATTGTATATAGCATTGTGGGTCATTGACCCACAGTGTAATGTCCCACAATGATATCTATAACTTTTTTTGTAAAAACAAAAATAAAGTAAAATGAAGTCGATAGATGCATTGTACATCTCGAAATACTTCCAAATATAGCACTTATTATCTCCCTGCCCCCCGGGAAAAAAAGATCCCACAACCCATGATACAAAGACATGACCCACAAACCATGCCTTACATCTATATATATATATATATATATATATATATATATATATATATATATATATATATATATATATATATATATATATATATATATATATATATATATATATATATATATATATATATATATATATATATATATATATATATATATATATATATATATATATATATATATATATATATATATATATATATATATATATATATATATATATATATATATATATATATATATATATATATATATACTTAAACACACCAACTTATTGGGACTCTACTCTAAAACCAACTTATTGGGCCCAACCAGAAATAGCCGTATTATGAACATGTACATGGGTTCAACTTTCTTCTTACTGTCTTGATAGAACACGTATACGAATATATATGTGAAAATCAAAGGAGAAGAGGGTAAACCATGCTACACCAACTTGTTGGGTCAGGCCCAATAAATACTTGGGGCTTTGACCCAATAATGTTGTATAAAATATCGACCCAATAATAGAATATATACATGACCCAATAATGGTGTATAAATGATTGACCCAATAGTAGAATATACATGACCCAATAATGTTGTATAAAATATTGGCCCAATATTAGAATATACACTTAAAGACACTTCTAACGCAACACTTACCTTTTTGGTAATAACTTGAAATTTAATGAACCATTTTTGATCAAATTTTCAACAAATTTAATTCATTCACACTTGCATAATATCTATTATTTTCATAAAGAAACACTGAGTAGAAATGATCTAATTTGCAGTTCATATAATATGACTAGAAAACAAAAAGTCGCAAAAAAGCTGTTCGAGCTGATAACGTAAATTAATGTTATTCATGTCACATCAGTAAAGTTGATGACATTCTGCTAACATTCTGTGTGTCCGTCATGGACCTAAATGACACGAAGACACCCCCTTCTTATTCATAAAGCATAATTGATGACAAATCTTTGCGGGATCATTCTTAACTGGTCCCTTTTAAGTTCCTGTTCTAATTTTGACAATTTTTTTGAACAAAAGGGCGCAAAGTAACAAATTCAATGATTTTGTTCATTGCTGACACTTACAAAACACTATTTCATAAACAAAATAGGTGCAACTGAATTTTATTATTGCTTCGCACGTGAAAGCATGTTATCAAATCTTATGAAGCAGAGTGGTATGAGATATGAGCATGATTTGGTGACGCTACTTTGATGCTATTGAATTCTGCAATTGCCTGGGGTTTTGTGACTTTTCATATTTGAGTCTTAGTGAAAAACCTTAATATTTTTTAAGTTCGGATCAGTCGATTTTGATGAAATTTACAGAAAACATGTTAACGTAGTTGATTTATATTTTCTTGAAATTTCATGAAATATACTGCATTATTTATTTACTTATGATGAAAAATGTAAGTGTTGCGTTGGAAGTGTCTTTAAGTGTACATGACCCAATAAAAGTATATACATGGTCCAGTAATCGTAGTTAAATGATGACTCACCTTGGGCTAATATTTGCTAAATCTTGCCATTATAATTGAGTTTCCAAAGATAACAATATTTTGAATTTGAATGTCAGCCAATCCCTGTATTAGAGATTTGATTACTAGATCTGTTTTCTTCAGATCTTTAAACTCACATTTAAACGCAAAATATCTGTACCTTGTTGTAGCGAAAAACGTCCCTCGCTTTGGCCGAGTTCACCACCAGTGATTATGACACGGAAGAATCCATACATGCCAGCAATAATACACTGTCAAGCTGAGTCGATAGTTTCCATAAGAATTTTTACTTTGTATTCTGCACATGCTTCTCGTGCCAATCTATATCCGAGAGAGATTATTCCGCATCACAATTACTCATTGCATGTTCAGCAGGTTCGGGTCAATATTTACGGACTATTAAACACATTGACAGGAAACAAGCACGTTTTTCGGGCTTATTTAAGACGTAGTATGTAACTAGTGAATACATGAAGCTGCTGATATAAGCACATCAATATGTTTTTACATAATATATGTTTCATATATCATTCTAAAAAAAGTTGCAATCCAAAAGACAATACATTGTGCTTGTTATTTGTAAGAAAGCACCTTTTCCCGCCATCTTGAATTCTTAGAGATGCAATTTTACCTGGTCTTTCATTGCAGATATTGACTTTCACAATCTTAATTAAAATCAGGTACTTTATTTAAAGAGAATAAAGGATATGTTAACAATATGACATGAAATTTTAAAGACTCATTTATATTCGTATACATGTTCTATCGAGACAATAGTAAGAAACTTGAACCCGTGTACATGTCCATAATACGGCTATTTATGGTTGGGCCCAATAAATGGGTTTCAGAGTAGAGACCCAATAAGTTGGTGAGATTAAGTATGATACATGTATATCATGTATATACCATGTGTATCATGTATATACCGGTATATATTTTGGAAACCTACTTGCATGCCATAAGGACTTAAGGCACATAACTCTATGGACTTATGTGCAACTTCCATATATATCTGTGATAATATTTTTTATATAACGACAATTCCTTTCTATTTTGCACATGCTTTTGCACATGCTGGCTGACCACTGACGTCAATTCAGGGGACTCAGAGCCGAAGCAACGTCATAGGTCGGAGCAACGTCATATGTCGGAGCAACGTTATAGGTCGGAACAACGTTACGGATCGAAGGGGAGCCACGCCCATTTTTCGGGTTTTTCCTAGGGTTTATTTTCAAGCCACACCCATTTTCGGGTTTTCCCCACGGTCTATTTTTAGTTCTATCTAGAACGTCATAGGCCGTTTCACCGCTGACGTCGTATCACGAAAGGGATTACTGATATCAGCATTTTCTTTTGTCTCAATGTTTTCTCCTTTGTTTCAATGTTTTCTGTTTCAATGTTTTCTTTCTTGTCTCAATGGTATTCTTGTTTGTCTCAATGTTTTCTTTTGTCTCAATGTTTTTCTTTTGTCTCAATGTTTTCTTTCTTGTTTCAATGTTTTCTTTTGTCTCAATGTTTTCTTCCTTGTCTCAATGTTTTTCTTTCTCGTTTCAATGTTTTTATTGTTTTCTCTCAATGTTTATTGTTTTCTCTCAATGTTTTCTCACGCGTCACGATCAGACTAGATCTCGTTCGGGAAAGGATTATCTAGGTCGGACTAACGACAAATTTTAATCCCCCCAACACCGTCGATGCGCAGTTTTAATCCCTTTTAATCTCCTAAAATGATATCTTGATCGAGTAATTGATCGAATTAGTCAGTCTCCGCAAAGGAACATCCGTTCATTTAAGTAACAATAGAAATATCGGATAATCTTACGGTACTCGGATAATAACCCTTTTGTGTCCGAGTAATTGAATGTTGCGCAACTAAGCAAATCTTAGGATCGATTTAATCGTTCGTTCTATACCACATACCCCTACATCGAAAAATATCACAATTTCACGCACCTGTCCAAGGTCACTAAATCGCCTATAAAAAGCTGTATATTCATCGTTTAGTCCCGAAATTTAAATTTAAAGTAACGTCTTTCACTTACTTAGAACGGAAAACCCAAAATATGTGCTTTTATAAACGCGTATATGTAGAAAACATCATGCTCACGTGTTCGATTAGATCAACGAAGCTGGAGCGTTTTATGTCAAAATTTACATTTTTTTGTGAAATATTTCAAGTTCTACTTAATAGAATTTGATAAAACTCCCTTATTTTATTAAGCGACATGACCTGATAATAATTCAAAAAATGTATAGGTCAACGCACTTATTAGTGAATTGCAGCAATTTTTATCAGCTACACACGGATAAAATGTCGCAAAACAGTGGTAACTGCATGTACACTTACGACTGTCTTGCTCTAAATAATCCATTTCCATCTTGAGGAAATCAGTTTCGCATAATGAATACACTTTTTCCGTCGAAAATTGTAAATTGAAATAACGCGTTATATTATCGAAAATATGATAGCGAAACGTATTGGTACGAAACATTTAATTTACTACAGTAATGACCGAGTATTCCGTAAAGACTGGAGCAATCTCCTTTAATCGATGATATAGTCCTTATTGTCTAAACTGCCTCGAAAACGAGGTCGAATATTAATCGTTGATCTTTTTCGCAGGCTTTAAAATAGATTACTGCCTTCATATCGAGAAAAAGCATAACTATCCAAACGCAAACCATAAACGAGATGATCATTATAGACCTTAATTAGCTGTAATGGTTGACCCTAAGTCATCGCCTATAAAAAGTACTGTATGGGGATAATGGGCTTTCCAAGTGATTAAAATGAACCTGGTGCTTAATACCTATTATTCCGCTAACAATAGAAGTTCACGGACAATGGAAAGTTAACTCGTTATTGATACAACTATCTAAACATACACCGTAAACAAGATGTCCCTTTTAACCCTTAATTAAGAGTTCAGACAATGCCTGGGGCGTAATACTTATTATTCCGCTAACAATAGAAGTTCACGGACAATGGAAAAATTAATTCGTTATTGATAAAACTATCTAAACATACACAATAAACAAGATATCCCTTTTAACCCTTAATTAAGAGTTCAGACAATACCTGGGACGTAAAATCCATTATTCCGCTAACAATAGAAGTAAACGGACAATGGAAATTTAACTCGTTATTGATAAAACTATCTAAACATACACCGTAAACAAGATGTCCCATTTAACCCTTAATTAAGAGTTGGTAAAAATTTAGGATTGACGATGGTCTTTTGTTACAAAATTTAGGATTAACAATGGACATTTCCCGTCGTAGAACTGAGATCATCGGAAATTTTCAATGATGTCGCATAAAATTCAGCGAACACAAAACGAAAAAGGTAAGGATTAGGCGGGACATTTAGAATATGCGGAATTATAGAATCAACCACATTTTGTTAATATAGGGTATTTATATATTTGCGGACGATTTCACGAAAACAAAGTCAAAAGTGCGTTTTATTAATTTTCAAGGCGCATAACTCAACGTGTACGGATCCAATAAGGCCGAAAATATCATCGATCTTAGGATGTCAAGCATTTATACGCTTAATCAACGCGTGTCGATGCGAGAGTGAAAACGAAGAACAACAATTTTCTTCAATCCGAAGACATTTAACTGAATCAGTTAAGGATATATATATATATATATATATTGGGCCCAACCAGAAATAGCCGTATTATGAACATGTACATGGGTTCAACTTTCTTCTTACTGTCTTGATAGAACACGTATACGAATATATATGTGAAAATCAAAGGAGAAGAGGGTAAACCATGCTACACCAACTTGTTGGGTCAGGCCCAATAAATACTTGGGGCTTTGACCCAATAATGTTGTATAAAATATCGACCCAATAATAGAATATATACATGACCCAATAATGGTGTATAAATGATTGACCCAATAGTAGAATATACATGACCCAATAATGTTGTATAAAATATTGGCCCAATATTAGAATATACACTTAAAGACACTTCTAACGCAACACTTACCTTTTTGGTAATAACTTGAAATTTAATGAACCATTTTTGATCAAATTTTCAACAAATTTAATTCATTCACACTTGCATAATATCTATTATTTTCATAAAGAAACACTGAGTAGAAATGATCTAATTTGCAGTTCATATAATATGACTAGAAAACAAAAAGTCGCAAAAAAGCTGTTCGAGCTGATAACGTAAATTAATGTTATTCATGTCACATCAGTAAAGTTGATGACATTCTGCTAACATTCTGTGTGTCCGTCATGGACCTAAATGACACGAAGACACCCCCTTCTTATTCATAAAGCATAATTGATGACAAATCTTTGCGGGATCATTCTTAACTGGTCCCTTTTAAGTTCCTGTTCTAATTTTGACAATTTTTTGGAACAAAAGGGCGCAAAGTAACAAATTCAATGATTTTGTTCATTGCTGACACTTACAAAACACTATTTCATAAACAAAATAGGTGCAACTGAATTTTATTATTGCTTCGCACGTGAAAGCATGTTATCAAATCTTATGAAGCAGAGTGGTATGAGATATGAGCATGATTTGGTGACGCTACTTTGATGCTATTGAATTCTGCAATTGCCTGGGGTTTTGTGACTTTTCATATTTGAGTCTTAGTGAAAAACCTTAATATTTTTTAAGTTCGGATCAGTCGATTTTGATGAAATTTACAGAAAACATGTTAACGTAGTTGATTTATATTTTCTTGAAATTTCATGAAATATACTGCATTATTTATTTACTTATGATGAAAAATGTAAGTGTTGCGTTGGAAGTGTCTTTAAGTGTACATGACCCAATAAAAGTATATACATGGTCCAGTAATCGTAGTTAAATGATGACTCACCTTGGGCTAATATTTGCTAAATCTTGCCATTATAATTGAGTTTCCAAAGATAACAATATTTTGAATTTGAATGTCAGCCAATCCCTGTATTAGAGATTTGATTACTAGATCTGTTTTCTTCAGATCTTTAAACTCACATTTAAACGCAAAATATCTGTACCTTGTTGTAGCGAAAAACGTCCCTCGCTTTGGCCGAGTTCACCACCAGTGATTATGACACGGAAGAATCCATACATGCCAGCAATAATACACTGTCAAGCTGAGTCGATAGTTTCCATAAGAATTTTTACTTTGTATTCTGCACATGCTTCTCGTGCCAATCTATATCCGAGAGAGATTATTCCGCATCACAATTACTCATTGCATGTTCAGCAGGTTCGGGTCAATATTTACGGACTATTAAACACATTGACAGGAAACAAGCACGTTTTTCGGGCTTATTTAAGACGTAGTATGTAACTAGTGAATACATGAAGCTGCTGATATAAGCACATCAATATGTTTTTACATAATATATGTTTCATATATCATTCTAAAAAAAGTTGCAATCCAAAAGACAATACATTGTGCTTGTTATTTGTAAGAAAGCACCTTTTCCCGCCATCTTGAATTCTTAGAGATGCAATTTTACCTGGTCTTTCATTGCAGATATTGACTTTCACAATCTTAATTAAAATCAGGTACTTTATTTAAAGAGAATAAAGGATATGTTAACAATATGACATGAAATTTTAAAGACTCATTTATATTCGTATACATGTTCTATCGAGACAATAGTAAGAAACTTGAACCCGTGTACATGTCCATAATACGGCTATTTATGGTTGGGCCCAATAAATGGGTTTCAGAGTAGAGACCCAATAAGTTGGTGAGATTAAGTATGATACATGTATATCATGTATATACCATGTGTATCATGTATATACCGGTATATATTTTGGAAACCTACTTGCATGCCATAAGGACTTAAGGCACATAACTCTATGGACTTATGTGCAACTTCCATATATATCTGTGATAATATTTTTTATATAACGACAATTCCTTTCTATTTTGCACATGCTTTTGTGAACATAATTCCAGCTCTAAACAACGATTCGTTACTCTGACATTTGTTAAAAGGAATTTTTACCCTTTTTGGGCTTTTTTTTTTACTATTCAGCACTTGATAGTAGCGCTTGACTGTCCTGAGAATCTCTTGTTTTGGTTATTAAGGAAAATGTTAGTGTTGCTTTAAAGTGTCCCTGAGTGTAGTTAAGCTGCATTGAATGAATGTACATAAATATAAATATTGCCGGTTGTACAGACTACCTAAAGATAACAGACATTGTAGTTTGTGTCTGACAAAAAATAGTAACAACAAAATTAATTAGGAAAAAATCCCAATTTTTAGCTTCTGGCTAACGGGTGACGGCCAGTGAGCTACTGCTATGGCGGTGTGTCCATTTTGCGTCTGTCGACAAAATTCTATCCGGAATTTCTGAGAAAGTCTAAAGGTACAAACTGCACAGTTTCTTTTGTGTTTAAATGAAATTCTGTGTCTGGAACACATAAAAATTGGTATTTTAACACAGTCGTATGTGACAAGGTCAGGTTAAATACAACATCACGACCGGAAAAACATCAAAAGTACAGCATATTTTTGGACGCTGATTTGTATGTAACAAGACACAACTCTGCGTCCACATCGCTCCACTGTTTTTCACTGTCAACTTTTACTTTTTACAGTCATGTTAGGTCATTGAACATACTATCAGGTAAAAGAAATCAAGAGCTGTAGTACGGATTGGCCAATCTGAGTAATCATTTCTGTCCGAAATTCGAATGCAGTTAATTTAGTACTACCAAACTTAGTATTTAATTAAAGTAACACTTGGAAAACATTGATAAAACTGGACCTTGATAGGTAAAATTAGCTAGAATTGTTTTCCTTTTGATCTCTGATAATGCAGTGCACCATTCAATGACGCAAATTCTGACGGTCCGATCTTTTTCTCAAACCTTAAATATCTAGCATGAGCCCCTTTAAGCCATGATGAAAAAGTGCTTAGGAGGTGGAACAACAGTTCAGTACAACACCCCGTCATATGCACGACAAAACAACATATAGTAACGGGAAAAGTAATTGTGCGGTATTTCTTTACTTTATTTATATGAATTTATTAATTTTTAGTTTAGATTGGAGACATTTACATGAAATATCTCTTGTATGGGTCCGACTTAGTGTCTTTAATTACACACACACGGACGTTCGACGTTAACGCGTTATTTGATACGTTTATGTAACTAGACAGCCCTGGCGGTCTGGAAGCGCTCCACAGGCCTGACTGTTTGTCTTGTTGAATGCAACTTCAAAGGTTCAGGCTGCGCAAACAAGCAAATGCATGACCAAGCTGAAAATTACAAGCAAATAGGATCGTATGGTCAGTAAGATTCTGTGAAAGTTCCGTATTGATTAGTAAATACTAATGGTTGTCATAGAGAAAATAAAGCCGAAATGGCAGTTTTGTCAATTTCAAGGGCACATAACTCATGATATAGAATTCAGATCAAGCTGAAAAATAAGCCAAGGTAAGATCTTATGATAACCAACATTCTATACAAGTTTTGTCCTGATTGATCAATATTTGTAGTTGTTAGAGTGAAAACAAAGTCTCAATAGAGCCGAAAATGGCAATTTTGTCAATTTCAAGGGCACATAACTCATGATGTGAAATTCAGACCAAGCTGAAAATTATACCAAGGCAAGATCTCATAGTCAACTACATTCTGTCCTAAGTTTGTCTTGATTGGTCAATATTTGTAGTTGCTAGAGTGAAAACAAAGTCAAAATAGAGCCGAAAATGGCAATTTGGTCAATTTCAAGGACACATAACTCATGATGTAAAATTCAGACCAAGCTGAAAATTATATCAAGGCAAGATCTTATAGTCAACTACATTCTGTCCTAAGTTTGTCTTGATTGGTCAATATTTGTAGTTGCTAGAGTGAAAACAAAGTCAAAATAGAGCCGAAAATTGCATTTTTGTCAATTTCAAGGGCACATAACTCATGATATAAAATTCAGATCAAGCTGAAAATTACACCCAGGCAGGATATTATGATTACATATATTCTTTCAGAGTTTTGTCTTGATTGATCAATATTTGTAGATTTTAGAGTACAAATAAAGTCAAAACCAGCTATTTTTGACATTCAAGGGCAGATAACTCAGGTTATTCTAACTCAATCCAAATTCTTTGAAGGAATCTGAGAGAGAGTCGTCCAATGATCATTCCTGTGAAGTTTGTTTGAAATCCATCCTGTAGTTTCTGAGAAGATTTTTAAAGAAAAAGTTTACGGACGGACGCACGACGGACACAACGCCATGACAATAGCCCGCTGGTCTGACGGCCAGTGGAGCTAAAATGCACGTTTATATGCATATTCCAGACTGTAATGCTCATGAAAGAGGCCGTCCTACGTTTTTGTGAGAGAAACGTAGTATCAGAATTTTGAGGCAATTTCAAAAACTTGGCAGCATCAGTGATTTGCAAAACTCGAGGCGTCCACACGTAACGGGGGGGGAGGGACAATAGAGGGACTATAATACAGAAATGCTTCCATTTTTATTAAATGAAAATTGATACAATAAAGGGTCATGAATATACAAATGTACCTTTTTATTGGGTCCTAAATATATATATATATATACCGGTATAGGCTACTACTATTGGGTCATCAAATACTATTATTGGGTCATATATATATACTATTATTGGGTCATATATATACTATTATTGGGTCATATATATAATATGTATGCAACACACACAGGTTCTGTGTACTTTTTGTGCAACATGAAAGAAACCAGGAAACCACAACATAGGGCGATCAAAGGACTTAGTGCAAAAATTCAAACACAATCTATTCATTATTTTTCATATTGTGGTCAGACGGACGGACGGACAGACAATCAGACGTGTGGACAGTTAGCGATTACAATAGCTCACCCTTAAGCACTTTGTGCTCAGATGAGCTAAAAAGAAGACAGTGATTAGCAGTGATGCGATATGGACGCAGAGTAGTATTCAACCGGACCTTAATGCCGGGTCACATGCAATTGTGTTAGAAAATATACTGAACCTCAAAAATAACGCACCACTTACATTTTCACCATATCTTTCTTTATTGCGTTACTTTTTCAAACTGTACAACCACTACCCAAACTGATATCAGTTTATTCGTTTCCGATAAAAAAAATTGCTTGGCTACATTAAGGCAATCAAGCGCGACGAGAGCGCAAACGTGACTACCCTCTAAAGTGAAAGTCACAAAACCAGAACTACGAATGACCACTTTACAGAATAATACAGTCTGTGCTTCGTCAGCGCATGGAACTGACCACAATTTGGATTCTGGTCGATGGCATGACACTCCACTTTTCCTTAATCACTTCGCACTTTAACAAGCATACATTTTGAGCTGCAGTTGGAACCATTGGCGCACCCCTTTCCGGGCAGCAAAGTACTGTCCCATTTTATTGGAAACGTTCTTTAAGCCAGTCAAAAGTCTTGTGATGAAATCCCATAATGTGTGCAATAGATCGTGACGTCATCACTGCATGCAGCATCCCAATAGCAAGGTTGAAAGTCTTGACACTGTTTAAAGCATCAAAAACTTCCGACCGATGAAACGTATGGGTGTTTTCTTTCTTTCATCGACTGCATGTACCATATGCACCGATATGCTGGTTTGTGCACGATGTCAATACTGCGGCAGATGCAGAAAACCTGTTTACCAAGTTTGGACGGCTAGCGTCACGGATGCATAGATTTTGTGCTTAAGAGTGTTTTGTATGCATGGCTAGTGTCCGGCGGATACCAAATAATACTGTGCCAACAAAATGAAAGATTTTGTTGAAAAAATATAAAACAAGAAAAAGTGGTGCGTAATTTCTGAGGTCCAGTATATGCTGTACTGCAGACGAGTTCTGAACACAGAATTGTGTATGTGATAAGGCCTTTACAGCATTTGTGAATTGTGTTTGACTGCTGTTCCACTGTCTAAGTACTGCCAAATCACGGCTTATTCCCTTCCGGAAAAAGACTGATTTCACGTCCATATTGGCAAAGGCTTAAGAAAATATTGAGACAGTGGAAGAAAATGCTCAATATCAGCTTTTTCTGCCATTGTCCTAACACTTCCTCTGCTATATCATACTCAATTTCAATCTTCATCTACATCCTTTTGTCATCTGCAGCAGCTTTCAAATTGGACCGTCATAAAATATTGTTGTTTGGGAAAGGCTTATGCACTGTCACATCATGGCCTATATCGTCAAGACAGTGAAAAAAGTAGTGAGTAGCAGTGAAGCGATGTGAACGCAGTTGTTTTTGACCGTCCCTTAAGGCTTGGTCACATGCAATTAGGCATCCAAAAATGCACAGTACGACAGACTTTTTTTGACGTGTTCCGGCCGTGATGTGGGTGCGGATTTGTGTACACATGATCATGCCTTTACATTAGTCTTCATGGATAAATTGGCTAAGGCTGATAAGAGTTTTAACGTCCCACTCAATTGCTAAGGTCATACGGAGACGGGACCTTGCTTTAAAGTCTAATCCGAAAGACTGGAGAGGTGTGGGATTCGAATCTGCGACTATTGTGTAACAAGTCCAGCGCGTTACAAATGCACCAAATCCGCCCCCGTGGAAAAGTTGGACCCGGTCAAATACAACTCTTCGTTCATATCGCGTCCACATCACGTCTCAAATCTATTAGACGTTGTTGATGTTGGACGTGGTAACAATTTTAGTCATGCCCTGTAGGGATTATTGCACTCAAATGCTGTTCCACTGCCAAAGTTATGCCATATCACGGCTTAAGCCTTGCCGAACAAGACCTTGATTTAACGCCCACGAAATTGCTGATTATCAGTATTTTCTGCCTTTGGCCATCATTTTCTCTGCTATATATAAATAAAATTCAATTTTGTCTACATAAATTTTATTTTTCTTCAGTAGCAGCTTTCAAACAGTCGCGTAAATGCCTTATTGGATGAGACGTATGTCAGATGCATTGTGTAAAATTTAGAGTTCCAATGGATGGTAAAAGCCATCCCAGAAAGGGCATCAACCCAACCTGGATTCGGACCCAAATTGATGGTCTGTGACGTTACCGACATAACTTCTTTTGTAATTCTATTGTTTCGATTAACACTGGTGGTGAACTAGCGACGTTTTTCGCTACAACAGGGTGTAGATATTTTGCGTTTAAATGTGAGTTCATAGATCTTTTACTAATGACAATGAACCTGTTCTAGAAACAGACCGGGTTTACCGTTTTGTATTGACAAAATGTCGGTGTTGTTATAAAATCTCGTAACAACGGCTTCGGTAAAGCCGCAGTTACGTGATTTTATAACAACACCGACGGAATACATTGTTCGCGAAAAAAAAGTCCATCGCTTTCGCCGAGTTCACCATCAGTGATTAACATGGACTAGTCTGATAAGCCAGTAATTCGGGAAAGCTGATAGTGAGTAGTCTCTCAGTTTTAAAAGCTGTCTGGAACACGTGTAAAAGCACAAGACATGTCAGTTAATATGTTTGAATCTTTATTTTCAAATTCAAATTGCTCTAACAACAAAACTGTATGTAACTAAATATCTATCGGTTTGGACCAACCTTTTAACAAGAGGGCCATGATGGCCCTATATAGCTCCACTGGCTTTTAGACTTTTAGGCTACGAATTCTTTCAAGGAATACAATAGAGGTCTATCCAAAGAAGATTCCTGCTTCACCACAATGAAATCCAATAAGTGGTTATCGAAGAGTAATGTTTTTAAAAATTTCTTAAAATTACACCATTTCATAAAGCAAAATATAGCCCAGCCCACAGTGGCCATGTTTTTCATTCGGTGACTTCTTTTTTCAAAGAATCCTGTGGAGAACTGTACATTGAACATTCAGGCTAAATTACAATGAATCCCAATAAGGCGTCTTGGAGAAGAAGATTTTTAAAGATTTTTCGAAAATTCAATTTAATCAATTTATTTAAAATTTCAATTCTAAAGAGAAATTATTTTTTGAAGGAATTTGGAAGAGATTTGTGCAAGGAAGATTCCTGTGAAGTTTACTTAAAATTGGTCCAATAGTTTTGGAGAAGAATTTAAAGATTTTTTGAAAATGTAATCAATTTAATGTAATTAAAATTCAAGTTCTACACGGAATTTAATTTTTTGAAAGCATTTGGAAAATGTTCATGCAAAGATTCCTGTGAAGTTTGGATGAAATTGGTACAGTAGTTTTGGAAAAGACGTTTTAAATAAAAGTTGATGCATGCACAGATTCACGCACATACGCACGCACAGGTGGACGGACAGACACAGGGCCATGACATAAGCCCCGCTGGCTTTTGGCCAGTGGAGCTAAAAATTACTTTGAAAAATTACAAGGAAAAAAGCACATGGTATGGCAGCAGCATCATGTTTATTTCCACCTATTTTTCCTAAAAATTTATCCGATACAGCTTTCATTGTAACGAAATACTCATTGGTTGGCATTCATTTTTTCCAAAGCATCATCTTAATGATAGAATGGTGATTAACCAAAATTGGTTGGTAACTTTTTATCAAGTGTTTTTAAGATCTACCACATGCAATAAATCCTTGAATCCACTAGCTAGATTTATGGACTTGATGACAACATTTTGCTTGACAGAAACAATTAAGCTGACATTACAGGTTGACTAATTCATAACTAAATACTTGTGTACATTATTGACAAACTAACTTTCAAATGATAAATGGCATGGAAAATGCTGTAGACGATAATATTGGTGTTGAAACCAACAAATATTTTACAAAATAGCAGAAAAAATATTGAGAAAAAAATAAGAAAATGTTGGTTATCAGCATTTACTTCTTTTGTCTCAATGTTTTCCTGAGCCTTTCCTTCTACAGACGTCAAAAGCAGTTCTTGATTGGGGAAAGGTCAAGTTCAACTTTGGTACATGTAGCCATGGTGTAATTTACACATTACCAGACAGTGAAACTTCCGGCTAAATTCTAAGGTGTTGCAGACGGCAATTTTAAAGTGACATAAATTTTAAACTGATACGTCTTTATATGAAAAATCATCATAGGAAATGAAGATACTGCTCGTCAAAAGCAAATTCTTCATTTTCTACGATATTTTCTTAAGGCTTTGTCTTGTTGGGCATCAAAAGGCATCCCTGTGTGGTTATGGGTTTTCCCCATGTTTAACATTAAAACACTACAATACAACAAGCTTTCAAGGCCAATGCTATATAGATAATAAATCGATAAATGTAAAACTACACTGTTTATGTACAGGGTGAACCACACCAGTTTTAATCTTAACCCATTACCAAACGACAAAATTTGGACCTGTCCGAATTCAAAGATGTTGCAGATGATAATTTCAAGTGAATAAAATTCGACATTTTTCTGGTCATATTGGGTAGAAAACATTGTGGGAAATGAAGAAATTGCTTGTCCAACACCGTTATCTTGTGAGGAGTCAAAAGGAGTCACTGTGTGGTAATGGGTTAAACAGTATGGCTG
Source organism: Fragum sueziense (assembly GCA_963680895.1). Taxonomy (NCBI): domain Eukaryota; kingdom Metazoa; phylum Mollusca; class Bivalvia; order Cardiida; family Cardiidae; genus Fragum; species Fragum sueziense. The sequence continues at coordinate 11,393,226 of OY804604.1, forward strand.
AAAATCACATGACACAACAACTGCAGAAAATCTTCAATAATCATACATGTACATCAACTCTTTCCCAAACAGCAAAAATTAAGGGTTGTCCAATTTGAAAGCTGCCCCAAGCAAAATTGATACCGAGTGTGATAAAGAACAGAATTATATGTGATAAAGCCCAGACAATATCGAGACAAAAGGAGAAAACGCTGATAATCGACATTTTCTTCTTTGGTCCCAATCCTTCTCAAGCCTTTTACAATATATTCGTCAAAACCAAGTCTTGTTTGGGAAAGAGGTAATACAAAACTGATTCAAATCAGAGGCATAAAAATGGACTTTGTTGGTTGCGATGACTCTTTTTAAACATTCCATGATAAAACAGAGGACATTGATGGTCCTTAATCGCTCACCTGAACTAAGATGTCACAAGGTGAGAAATGATTGCACCTTTTCCTGTGATATCAAAAAGAACATTCCTTTTTTTAAATAGGCTCCATCCTTGTGACTAGACAAACAATCTGACTAAGTTTCATGAATATTGAAAAAAAAAGTTATGGTCTCTAAAGCGCTAACAAGGATTTTGTCTTTAAGGCCACTTTTCCAATACTATCCCATGGAACATTTCTATTTTCCTCAGATTTCATTGTTGTGACAAACATTCTGATCTCAAGTTTCATGAACATTAGAACAAAATTGTGGCCTCCAGACTGCTAACAAGAATTTTGTCATTAAGGCACCTTTTCCTGTAATATCCAACGGAACATTCCCATTTTCAAAAAGAGTTGATTCTTGTGACTAAGACATACATTCTAATCAAGTTTCAGGAACATTGGGCCAAAACTGTAGCATGTAGAGTGCTAACAAGGATTTTGTCTTTTAGGCCCCTTTTTACATGGTATCGATGAGAATGTTCCCATTTTCAATAGGGTAATTGTTGACGCACACAACAGACATTCAATGATCACAAACGCTCTGCTCACCTTTGAGCACGCTTTGCTCAGGTGAGCTAAAAAAGTTATTGACGACCAGATAAAATTTTGTTTAGTTATCAATAACTCTTTTATCAGATGTCCCTCCGACACAATTAAGGTATAGTTTGAATGTTCCTTAAAAACGATTCAGCAGTTTTCCCCAGGGCACCATTTTACGACATTTTCCTGAAAATAGAACATAAAAATATTTGCTGGATTCCGTAATGCATTACAAGTCAGCAAATTTTGGGACTGTTCCATTTGCAAAGACCTTGCAGACGACAATTTTAAGTTGATATGAATTTTAAAGAACACTATAATCATTTTAAAGTATGATAAATTTGAAACAAGGTTGTATAAATTCAAAATCTCATCCAAAGGTCTTTAGTCTGACAGTGGATTGCTGATTATCACAAAATCAATCAGTAGATTAGAATTAATCAACTAGAAAGCCCTGAAGGGATTGAATCGCTCCACAGGCCTGAATTTCTTATCAAAGCAAATCTAAGTTTTGACTAAGTCCAATCTAAGTTTTCCAAAACTCATGGTTCTTTGAGCAAAAACAAAGAACAATAGTGCCAAGATGGCCCTAGATCGCTCACCTGAAAGAAGTTTGAGACACACTACATGCAGAATAAAGAAGAGATTATCAAGATAAACATTTTGAACAAATTTCACAATAATTGAGCAAATACAAGATTTGACCCAGTGACCTAGTTTTAGATGTAGCATGACCCACTTTTCACATGACCAAGATGTCATAAAGTTAAACATTCTGCACAAATTTTCACAATGATTGAGAAAATATTGTGATTCTTACAGCAACTACAAGATCTGACCCAGTTTTTTTAAATCATATGGCCCAAGTTTTCAATGACCTAGACATCAAAATTAGCATCCTGAGCAATTTTCGCAATAATTGCGCCATAACTGGAACTTTGAGAGTAAAAAGAAGAATTTCATTACATTTGACCTTGTGGCCTAGTTTTTGACTTCACATGACTTGCTTTTTAGCAGGATCTAGATATCTAAATGAAAAACATAGAGCAATTTCTACAAGGTTTTAACCAAAAATGGCACTTCTAGACTAAACATAGGGATTTTTGACATTTCACCTTGTGACCTAGTTTTTGACCTTGCATGACCCACTTTTTTCATGACCAATATATCAATTATAAAAAACATTTTGAGCAATTTTCTGAACAAATTAGACAAAATGGCCACTTCCATAGAAAAAAGAAAGATTTTACAACATTTGATCTAGTGACCTAGTTTAAGACCTTGCATAACCTACTTTTTACATGACCTTTAAATCATTGAAAAAATCATTCTGGGCAATTTTAATGACAATTTAGCAAAATTGAGAACTTCCAAAGCAAGAAGAATGATTTCATAAAATTTGACCTAGTGACCTATGTTTTGTCCCCAAATGACCCAATTTTTAAGTGCACCTATACACCCACAAAAAAAGAGATTCTGAGCAATTTTCACAAGATTTAAGCCAAAACTGGAACTTCTAGAGCAAAAAGGATTTTCAATCATTTGACCTAGTGACATAGTTTTTGAGCTGGCATGGCCTACTTTTCATCATGACCTAGATATCATCAAGGAAAACATTCTGGTTAATTTTCACAATAATTGAGCTAATACTGTGACCCCTAGAGCAAAAATAAGATTTGACCTAGTAACCTTTTTGACCTCATTCTGATTACTACCCCAATTCTTTGAAGTACTTTAGGAGGGCTGAGGAGAAGAATTTTTTATAATTGTGGATGGACGGATGAACAGACAGCCGGACGCCGGACAACAGACCGATCACAATACCTCACCTCGAGCACTTTGTGCTCAGGTGAGCTAAAAATACAGCAATGTAGTCAAGGCAAAAAGAAAGTAAATAATTAAGTAATATTTTAGGACTGTTAGATTGGTAATGAAGTTGAAAACTTTTGTCAAATTCAAGGGCATATAATTCAGGATGAAAGATTCTGATAAAGCTGAAAATTACACTCACAAAAGATCTAATGGTCACCAACATTCTGTCTAACATTTGTCTAAATTGGTAAATATTTGTGACTGAAAGAGTGAGAGAAGAACAAAAACATAGTCAACAAGAGCTGTCACTGTAAGATGACAATGCCCCCGACACCGCTTTGATTTTAAATCATGGCCAATCTATGTTCAAGGTCAAGGTCATCCAGGGGTCAAGGTCACCAAAGTATGTGCCTACAGAAAGGTAATGTACCAAGGAATGTTGTGGTAAAGTATGAAGCGAATATGTTAAGTAATAAGGAAGTTATGGCCAATGTTAAAGTTTTTGGACAGAATGACGGACAGACGGACGGACAGACAGACGGACGGACAAGTCAAATTTATGATGCCTCCCTATCGGGGGCATAAAAACTAAAATTTTCTCAAACTCAAGGGCACATAACACTGGATGTGGTTTACTTTTCAAGCAGAAAATTACACACATTGAAGATCTTAAAGTAAAATATTTTTTCTGTCCAAGTTTTGTCTTGATTGGTAAATATTTATGCTTGCTAGAGAAAACAAGATAAAAAAAAACATTTTTTTCTAATTCAAGGGCACATAACTCAGAATCTAAAATTCCAATCAAGATGAAAATTACACACGGGCAGGATATAATGAATACCAACATTAATGATTATGTCCAAATTTTGGCTCGATTGGTAAGTATTTGTAGTTGTTAGAGTGAAAACAAAGTCAAAACAGCTATTTTTGACATTCAAGGGCAGATATCTCAGGTCTTTCTAGTTCAATCGATTCTTTTTAAGGAATTTGAGAAGAGGTCATCCCACAGACCCAAGAATGATTCATGTGAAATTTGGTTGAAATCTATTCTGTAGCTTTTGAGAAGATTTTGAAAGAAAAGGTTGACGACTTGAAGGATGGACGCAAGACGGACACAGCGCCATGACAATAGCCCGCTGGCCTGACGGCCAGTGGGGCTAAAAATGAGCAGATGTCATATTTTTGGTTTATCTAAATAATACAGAGACTACATGTACAGTCTTTCAGGCTAGGCCCTTTTTCTATCAGCATCATTACCTCATATTCATAGATATTCATAGTCTGCTCACAATCCCAGTCTTCCCCTGCAAGTTCTGTCTCCCTCTCTGCCTTATAGAACTCCAAAACCTGGTCATTCTCAGGATATCTCATCATTGGGCCCACCGTACCACTTGCCATCTCGAAGGTCGTATGAACTCATCAATGTAGATGTTTCTCATTCAAGTCTTCACTTCCTCATCATTATCTCTACCATTGTTTTCAGTCTGAAATCAATGTCACAAAGTTATGCATTCTTAACCTATTAGTACATTACTGCTCATTGACGGTGAATCTTTTTGACTACCTACAAGATAATGGAATCGGAAAACACAATTGAACAAGAGGCCCAAGATGGCCTGTATCCCTCCAGTGGCTTCAATTAGAGAATTACATCATGAATTGGGCCTCTAGAATTCATACAAGGTTTTTCCAAGATTTGACCCCGTTACCTAGTTATTGACCCCAGTAGACCAAATTTTAAACTCATCCCAGATATCCTTTTGACGATCATTCTGACCAAATTTCAGATTGATCAGGAAAAAAAAAAGTGGCCTCTAAAGTGCAACCAGATTTTCTGAGATTTGACCTTGTGACCACGTTTTTTACCACAGTGGATCCAAATTTGAACGTGTACCAGATTTGATCAAGACTCTCATTCAGACCAAATTTCAGATTGATCAGGCAAAATGTGAAAAATGTGACCTCTAGAGTGCATACAAGGTTTTTCTAAGAGTTGAATTTGGATTTTTTTAAGGAATTTGAAAGAGTCATGCAAGGAAGATTAATGTAAAGGTTGGTTGAACTTGAAATTGATCTAGTACTTTTAGAGAAGATTCTTAAAGATTTTTCAAAAATTTGAATTAATTAATTTTATTTAAATTCAATTTCTAAACGGATTTTATCTTTTTTAAAGAATTAAGGAGAGATTCATGCAAGGAAGATTCCTGTAAAAGTTGGTTGAAATTTGTCAAGTAGTTTTGGAGAAGAAGAATGTGAAAAAAAAGTTCACAAACGGACGGACAGATGGATGGACGACAAACACAGGGCCATGACATAAGCCCCGCTGGCCTTTGGCCAGTGGAGCTAAAAATGGGTGCGAATGCATCTTTAAGCTTACAGTGAAAGTTGATTATTGTCCCTTATGTACTCTCACAAGCAAATGCTATAACAAGATTTTTTTGTGAAACACCAGTCCCTGAAATGGCTAATGTTGTCATGTTAAGTTTCCCACAGGCAGATGGACAGACGGCCTGCCAGACAACGGTAAAACAATATGCCCGCAATCTTTAGATATAATATTCTGATTTCAGCATGACAAAAGATCGAAATAGTTACAACGAAATGGTAAATGAACTTACAAATACACAAAACATCTTCTGTGTCAACGTGACTCAAAATTCTGAGACCTTCCAATGTCAAGTTGGGGTGTCTTGGATTTGGCTCAAGTTTTGTGTCACATTTATTGGTACGAGTGGATTTCAATTTTTGTGAGCAAGTTGTCCAATACTCGTGGTGTATCCATCATCCACATAATCCTTGCACATGATTTCTGAAATGGCAGAAAATGTAAATAAGTAAAGCATTACCAGACTGCAAAAGTTTAACCCATTCCCAAACAAGACCTGGTTTTGACGTCCCTAAATGAACAAGAGCTTCGCAGAGCAGTGCATAAAAAATTAAGATGAAAATCAACAAAGGACAATAACTCCATAAAAATGGTTTCCTCTTTTGTGCACTGCACTTCTCTATATTGGAAGTATATACACCTATGACGTTTGGTAAAAGTTGGGTCTTTGGCCCAATAATGATATATATATACAAAATGTGGACCCAATAGTAGTATATATATGACCCAATATTATTATATACAAAACGGCGGCATTATGATGATGTAAACATACCCAGTAATAGGATCTATCTATGATTCTACCTTGCACGCTCTTTGAGTTATGCTCTGGACAAAAGCAAGATGAAAATTAACAAAAGGCCATTTGAATCACTCCATAAATATGGTTACCATTGCACTTTTCCATATAGTGAAGTCTATCCAAAACTTAAAAGTTAGATCTTTTGCCCATTAATGATTTATACAAAATGGCCCAATAGTAATATATCGTATAGATGACCCAATACTATTATATAAAATGATGACTAAATCAGGTTTAAAGACATGCATAATTTACGCATCAAAATTGAAAAGCTGATAGAGAAACTTGGTGCCAGCACTAAAATTCCTTTCTTTTTGGCACTAGATAATGCAATGTACCACACAACAATATAAACTGTGATTGCCCCCATGTTGTTCTGGTCCCTGAAAAACCTAGCATATGCCCCTTTAAACATTATTTGTCAGGAATGGGGTTGATTAAAATGGGATATTTTGTCTGAAGGGAGGCATCTATGAGGACAGGAATAATTACTTGTGAAAGAATGACTTATTTATGAAAATCGGCTTCTAGTGGCTTTTTTGTGAAAGGGTATAGAAGGTTGTAAAACAAAATCAAATTGCAATAAGGGTTAGGAAACATTGCCTCGATAAAGGATAAGAAGATTTTGTCTAGGAATACCACTTTGTGACTGAGCTTTTCTGGCCCTCTGATTCTGTGCAAACAGTGTTATCATTGACTTCAAAAATTATTTTCTATCCCAAAAGTCACAAAGTTTCAAAATTTGATCATATTGAAAATGTTGTCTGCAACTTGTTTCAATTAGGACAACCTTACTATTTTTGTTGTTTGGTAATGGGTTAAACTTGGCCAAGTTCTTGTCAAGACAAGAGTTGTCCGCAGACAACGTAGCTTGCCTATACGAGAGCTTGTCACAAAATAAAAGAGTCCAAATCAGGGGTGTAAAATATGCCCCCAATCATTCTATACCGGGGCATAAAAATAAACCCCGCCTACAGCAGCCATGTTTTTCATCAGCTCAATTTATTTTTACGAAATCAAATAGAGAACTTCACATCGAACATTAAAACTAAATTACAACAAAATCCAATTACCCGTTATGAAAAAGAAGATTTTTAAAGATTCGTCTAAAATCTAATTAAATCAATTTAATCAAAATTTAGGTTCTGCACTGAGATTTCTTCTTGAACGAATTTGGAAGAGGTTTATGCAAAGACAATTCCTGTGAAGTTTGGTTGAAATTGGTCCGGAAGTTTTGGAGTAGTCAAGATTTATCAAAAATTCAATCTAATTAAACAAGAGCCGTCATAGACGGATTATGCTCCCCGAATAAGTGTTTGGCACAAAATAAAAAGTATCATACAATAAGCCCCCTTTTGCCATGACAGATTTTTTGTACACACATTTTTATAGATTAAGGTCTAGAACATCTCATTTATCACATAAGTACAAAATTTCATTAAATTCTGCCCATTAGATGAAGAGAGATTAGAGAAAAACTAATTTTTACATTTAGGCTCCTTTTTCTATGACGCAGCCTCTAAATTAAGTAACGGATAAAAAAGATCCTTAGGGATTATCCAAGGGAGTTCACATGTGAAGTTTCATTGAATTTGGTCCAAGGGTTGTTGAGATCTGACTGTGGACAGACTGACACACAGACGGACGGACAGTGTGGTGACTATATGCTCCCCAACAATTTGTTCGTGGAGCATGATAAATCAAAATTTAAGTAGTGCACAAATTTTTTTTTTTTTGGACATGTTTGAAAGAGGTTTATGCAAGGAAAATGCCTTTGATATTTGGTTGAAATTGATCCAGTAGCTTTTGGAGCAGAAGATTTTTAAATATTCTTCTAATAAAATCTAATTTAATTCAATTGATTAAAATTTAAATTCTACACAGATTTTATTTTTTCTTTTTAAGGAATTTTGAAGAGCTTCATGCAAGGAAGATTCCTGTGAAGTTTGGTTGAAATTGGTCCAGTAGTTTTGTTTTGGAGTAGAAGATTCTTCTAAAATCTAATTAAATGAATTTTGTTAAAATTTAAGTTCTGCATGGATTTTATTTTCTTAACCCTTTACCAAACAGCAACATTTTGGGTTGGTCCAAATTGAAAGCAGTTGCAGACAACAACTTTTATGCTGAAAAAGATAAAATTTACGTACAATATGGCACAGAAAATATTGAGACAAAAGGAGAAACTGCTGGTTATCAGCAGTTTCTTCTTTTGCCTCAATGTTTTCCCAAGCCTATTCAATTAGAGACGTCAAAACCAGGTCTTGTTTGGGAAAGGTTTAAATTAAAGCAAATTGGAAGAGGTTCATACAAGGAGAATTCCTGCGAAATTTGCTTAAATGGATGAAGTAGTTTTTGAGATGTTTAATGAAAAAGTTGACACACAGAGGGACAGACACACGACGGACACAGGGCCATGACATAAGTCCATTGGCCTACGGCCAGTGGAGATAATAAACTAAGAATACCAAAAAATACTCTCACCTTCTCTATGATTGATCAGATCAGCAAAGATGACTCTCCAGTCTTATACAGGACTTGTACAAAGTGAGTTTTTTTTCAATAGCATCGGTTAAAGCACTGCCTGTGTTAAAAAAAAACAGTCATTAGACAACTACACACTTTGACTTCTGCAATGACTAAGGATTTTGCTATGGACTAAAAAGTATTACATGACCCTATTCCAATACCAGTATATAAAATTGCCCAATATTTGTTTCCAATTGAGATGACAAAGGTATATACATGACCCCATACTGGTATATAAAATGATCCAATATTTGTTTAGAATGCTATCATGATTCACGCCATAATGAAATCCAGGCCCCGGTTTTTCGAAAAAAATTAAGTATGTTCTCATGCTCAAGTCTGAGCACCGTACTCAAATCGCAAGAAATCCATGTGAACTTCAATTGAATACCCTTATATGTTGGAGAGTATTCTTTTGAAGTTAAGTATGTTCTCATGAGTATGTACTTAAGTTTTTTCGAGAAACGGGGGCCTGGTCTTAATCGCAATATTAACTGGCTCTTGTATAAGTTCATCAGGTTGCCAATAATCATTCTGTTTGTAGAAATATTTTCTATGATTTACATGATTGGCTTTGAATTGTATATATATTTAATTAAGAAGAACTCACCATTCTCCAAGATAAGTTGCTGTCAGTCCCAGTCACACCATAGTAACAAGCCACCTCCTCTTCAGGTTTAATGTCACGCTCATCTAAACAAGTGACCACACTGGTATTTCAAAATGCAGTTTGTCCATTTTCTTTCAACACTATCATTGATGATCTTCTCCGCTTTCTTTGTTGTAGTAGATCTAGCATCAATACTGAAATTGGAAGGAAGATGAACAAGAGGGCCAAGATGGCCCTGTATCGTTCCACCGGCTTTTAGACATTTACACTAAGACTACGAACTTCTTTAAGGAATACAATACAGGGCTATCCAAAGAAGATTCATGCTACACCAGAATGAAATCCAATAAGTGATTAAGGAGCAGACATGTTTGTAAAATTTTCTTAAAATTATACTATGTTTCATATAGCGAAAAATAAGCCTAGCCCACAGCGGTCGAGGTTTTCATCCGATCGTGAAGGAATTTGGTAGAGATTTATGCAACGAAGATTTCTGTGAAGTTTGGTAAAAATTGGTCTAGTGGTTTTGGAGAAGAAGAATTTTTTAAAGATTTTTCGAAAATTTAATTCAAATAAATTAATTAAAATTTAAGTTATACACAGAATATATCTTTTTGAAGGAATTAAGAAGAGATTCATACAAGGAAGATTTCTGTGAAGTTTGGTTGAAATTGGTCCAGTAGTTTTGGAGTTCTAGAAGAATTTTAAAGATTTTTCGAAAATTTAAATCAATTAAAATTATTAAAATTCAAGTTCTGCACGGATTTTATTCTTCTGAACGAACTTGGTAGAGATTCATGCAAGGAAGATTTCTGTGAAGTTTGGTTAATATTGGTCCAGTAGTTTTGCAAAAGAAGATTTTTTAAAGATTTTTCAAAAATTTAATTCAATTAAATTAATTAAAATTCAAGTTCTGCACAGATTTTATTCTTTTGAAGGAATTGGGTAGAGATTCATGCAAGGATGATTCATGTGAAGTTTGGTTGAAATTGGTCCAGTAGTTTTGGAGAAGATGTTTGAAAATTGTTTACGCATGGACGGACGCACGCACGGACGCATGACGGACACAGGGCCATGACATAAGCCCCGCTGCTCTTCGGCCAGTGGAGCTAATAAACCATATGATACAAGTAACAAAGGTGTAGAAATGTTTTGATAAAGCAGTAAGTTTAAACCAAACTTTGAAACCCTAAGTATGTCTAATACAACAAGAGGGCCAAGATGGCCCTGTATCGCTCCACTGGCTTTTAGACAATTAGACTACAAACTTCTTCAAGGAATACAATAGAGGTCTATCCAAAGAAGATTCATGCTACGCCAGAATGAAATCCAATTAGTAATTAAGGAGCAGAAATGTTTCTAAAATTTTGTTAAAATTACACTGTTTCATATAGCGAAAAATAAACCTAGCCCACAGCGGCCAGGCTTTTCATCCGATCGTGAAGGAATTTGGGAGAGATTCATGCAAGGAAGATTCCTGTGAATTTTGGTTGAAATTGGTCCTGTAGTTTTGGAGAAGAAGATTGTTAAACAATTATTCGAAAATTCAGTTTAATTAAATTTATTAAAATTTAAGTTCTACACGGATTTTTTTTTAAGGAATTTAAAGGAGATTCATGCAAGGAAGATTCATGTGAAGTTTGGTTAAAATTGGTCCAATAGTTTTGGAAAAGAAGATTTTTCAAAAAATTAATCTAATTTCATTAATCAAAATTTAAGTTTTACACAGAATTTATTTTTTTGGAGGAATTAAGAAGAGATTCATGCAAGGAACATTTCTGTAAAGTTTGGTTGAAATTGGTCCAGTAGTTTTGGAGAAAAAGAATTTTTAAAGATTTTTTGAAAATTTAAATCAATTAAATTAATCAAAATTCAAGTTCTGCGTGGATTTTAATCGTTTGAAGGAATTAAGAAGAGATTCATTCAAGGAAGATTTCTGTGAAGTTTGGTTGAAATTGGTCCAGTAGTTTTGGAGAAGAATTTTTTTTAAAGATTTTTCGAAAATTTAAATCAATTAAATTAATCAAAATTCAAGTCTTTCACGGATTTTATTCTTTTGAAGGAATTTGGTAGAGATTCATACAAGGAAGATTTCTGTAAAGTTTGGTTGAAATTGGTCCGGTAGTTTTTGAGAAGAAGAATTTTTTAAAGATTTTTTGAAAATTTAATTCAATTTAATTAATTAAAATTCAAGTTCTGCGCGGATTTTAATCTTTTGAAGGAATTTGGTAGAGATTCATGCAAGGAAGATTTCGGTGAAGTTTGGTTGACAATGGTCCAGTAGTTTTGGAGAAGAAGAATTTTTAAAGATTTTTTCTAAAATTTAAATCAATTAAATTAATTAAAATTCAAGTTCTGCACGGATTTTATCCTTTTGAAGGAATTTGGTAGAAATTCATGCAAGGAAGATTTCTGTGGAGTTTGGTTGAAATTGGTCCAGTAGTTTGGGAGAAGAAAATTTTTTAAAGATTTTTCAAAAATTAATTCAATTAAATTAATTAAAATTCAAGTACTGCACAGATTTTATTCTTTTGAAGGAATTTGGTAGAGATTCATGCAAGGATGATTCGTGTGAAGTTTGGTTGAAATTGGTCCAGTAGTTTTGGAGAAGAAGATGTTTGAAAATTGTTTACGCACGGACGGACGGACGGACGCACGGACGCACGCACGCACGACGGACACAGGGCCATGACATAAGCCCCGCTGGCCTTCGGCCAGTGGAGCTAAAAATTTACATAAGGATGGTTGGTTTATCAGGGTTTACGCCGTTTTCAATTACTTTAAGGTCATATCCATGACATCCACAGGAGTCTTGTTTGCCAAAATTTGGGGCCGTATAACTTATTGGGCCCCATTCCCAATGGCAAAAAGTATCTTTTTTTCCCAATTCTTTGGTGAAAATTCACAATGAGGACCAAGAATGCCCCATGTTAAGACCTCATCTTCATTTACAAATATTTTGAAGACAGTTTTAGAGTAGATTCTTAAACAAGAGTAGACCTATGTACAAAATACAAATGCATTTTTCATCACTACAGTCTAATTTGCAGCAGAAGTGATGGTATGAATAAAAACTTGTCTAAGTTTTTCCCAATTTAGGTATAAACGTCGCTATTTTCCCAAATTTCACTGGCCCCTGGCCCCAAACAAAAATTGGTAGCAAGACCCCTGATCCATGACATTGATTTTTTTTTTCAAAATATTTGAGGAAAAGAAGCTCTTGCTGTACACCGCCCGGATTTGTCTTGTTTTGTGTTAACCTTTTCTATGCTTTAGATGAGTTTTCCCCCCATATTCATTTGGGCCAGGCAACCAAAATTTCTGTCTTTGATGAAAGGTTATTTAACCCATTCCCACACAATGACTCCTTTTGACTCCTTACAAGATAATGGCTTTGGAAAACAGTGTGGAAAATGAAGAAATTGCTTGTGACAAGCAATTTCTTCATTTCCCACAATGTTTTCTACTACAAAAGTCATAAAGTTTCAAAATTTCATCGCATAAAAAATGTCGTCTGCAACTTCTTTCAATTTGGACCACCCGAATATTTTGTCGTTTGGTAATGGGTTAAACAAACTTCTTAAAAAACTAAATCTGAAAGAAAACAGTTTTATTAAATTTGTACGCTTTTAACCATTCTCGATCAAAGACCTAACACTAGTAGATTTCCCAATATAATCATGGTGGTTAATCACATGACTCAGAATTTCAGAAACTAATCAATTTTTTTGTTAAATACTTTATTAATTTGAATTTGGTTTCAAGCAGAGAAGGTGGGTAAATGCCAGGAATAAGCTGGACGTTAAGTTATTGATCAACCACAATTTTGTTCAATAACTTTTTTATCAGCTGATTTTTCAAAAATCCACCATGTCCATCTATGTGATGTCTGTCCACCTTCTCTGCTTCAAACTGAATTGAAATAGGTGCCTGGTCCCATATTAGTAACAAAATCATTGAAGATTTTCTGAAATTTTTGTATCACATGCAACATGATTTGCATTGCAATTTTCAAAATATTCCACTCGGTGGCATTCGACAGATCTACGGAATAGCCGACTGTCGTCCCGCTATCGCTCGGCTGGTTACGTAATCGGTATTCCCCAATTGTTCCCAGTTTTGATTGGCTAATTAAAGTCATATGAAATACAGTTACTTTGGTGCTTTTTTTACAGACAGTACCTCCTTTAATGGCGCACCCAGCCAGGTAAACATACCGCGTCATACGGAAAAGCTATGCGTCAATTTTGTGAGAGATTTTTTTTTATTATTTTGGATTATATTTGATAAAAAAATAATTTTAGGTGATTCTAGGACTAAGGTCCCATATTTATAAATTTCAAATGTAGGGGGGAAGGGGGGGGGGGGGGGGGGGAGGCTACAGCCCACCAACCAATCACCGCATCTTTAACCTGTGTTGGCAACAAGCAGGAGTCTTGCTACCAATTTTTGTTTGGGGCCAGGTTTTGTATTCATACATTTGGTCAAGTTTGTATTCATACTGTCACTCAGTTTCAGTTGCAAATTAGACTGTAGTGATGTAAAATGCATTTGTACATACTCTAGAATCTACTCTAAAACTGTCTTCAAAATATTTGTAAATCAAGATGGGGCATTCTGCAGGGCTAGCGCTGGGTAAAAAAAAAGTTTGAGCCACCCTTTGAGCCACTTTGAAAATTTCTGAGCCATTTTTGTACCACTGGAGCAAATGACTGTTCCCCCCCCCCCTTTCTATCGCCAAAGAATACCTCCACCCCGCCACTGACGAACACTACACCGCCCCGCCCACCCCTGTCGTCGTCTGCAATAATCTAATACAGTAATTCATCTGTCTGCTAGAGGCTACATGTATGCAAAAGTGCATTTTGTCTGCTTTGTTGTCTGTGTTGTATTAAATTCCACTCGCTAATTTAAATAACACTCATTTTTAAAAGTATGGTAGAATTAGGTTTCATAATTCTGAATGTTGATCGGAGATGTCGGTAATAAATATATGTCAAACAATCTCGAAAGTAAAAAAAAAACATGGAAACATAGTAAACCTGCGTTACTCATATGTGATGATTTCCGAGTCTGAGATCAAAGGAAATGCCGCTAACAGTTACACAGTGAGTCCTCGTTTGATGACATAATCAAGGCTTTCCCTTCCCATCTCTTTTTTATCACATGCTTCATTAGCTGCGATATCATAGCGAAAAACTTGATAATTTGTTTTGGATTTTACCTACGTGTCCGCCATATTGCTTCATATTTTCAAAACTATTTTTTGTACCTGTCTTATCATAAGTAAATTATCCATATTCCTGAAGGACAATTCCAGTCTCAATATAATCATGTGATTTCCCCCATCCAAATATGGATACGTTACTACAGTTTGTTTACAAAAATCACGCGTCAGCAAGCGCCGGAAAAGGGATGATGCGACGAAAACAAAACACTATCTACGAAGTAAATAAACCGACGTTATGTGGTTTTAACACTGACGGGTAGTCTCTTTCTAAATGCCACCGCATGAATACATAAAGGTCATACATGTGTGCAGATAATTGTAACATGTGTGCTTACTCGACCATTTAGGGGAAGCCAATTACGGATTTTCGATTTATCATGTTAAACAATAAGTAAGTGTTGACACTCATGTTTTATGGGGCCAGGGTGATTAATATACGGTAAAAAGTTGGAGTCCAAAATGTTTGAGCCACATTCCATTTTTTGAGCCACAATGACATTTTCAAAATTGTCGCTAATGGCTCAAGTGGCGATCGCCAGCGGGAGCATTATGGGTCCTCATTGGGAATTTTCACCAGAGAATTGGCAAAAAAAAAAATACTTTTTGCCATTGGGAATAGGGCCCAATAACGGCCCCAAATTTTTGCAAATGAGACCCCTGACAAGATGAAGTCAGTGATTATTTTACAAAATTGCAACAGTGAGTCCTGGGACTCGCTACCCCAAAATTTCATGAGTCCTCTGGGAAATTTATGAGTCCCATTATTTTGACAACTTTCGATAACTACCGAAAGCAACAGCAACAAATTAAAGTGTTTTTTTTTTTAATATATAATTTTGAGAACTAGGCGAACATGTAAAAAAAAACAGACTAGAATTCCACTAACATGAATTTTAAATTGTAACACATGATTGTGACACATGTATGAGTATCAGGGTTCCCACTGACTGTTAAATCTGGCAGTGAAAACAGTCATTTTACAGCATACTTGCACCCCCTCTATATGAAACACAGAAGACTGCTTGGGAACCCTGAGTATGACAAGAATTCATTCAGTCTCAGATGAAGTTTGACAAGTGAATTTGGGAACCTGAAGGAGACAATCAAATCAAAATTATTTCAGTTTGAAAATCTAACCTATTTTTGGGGGGCATTGATAAGCATCTGATGATCCAAAAGTTCAATATGACACTGCAAGGTCGTGGTCATGTAATTGGTGTACTTTGCATTTTTAACCATCCCTTGGGTTCTGTTTTTTGGCGACTGTGCGAATCTTACAAAACATAAAGTTGTTATCTTTATCATATGCCAGTCAACTGTTAAGCGCCAACCAGTTTTGTTGGAAGGTACGAACCATTTTTGGGTGCGCGGCTGTTTCTCCGGTCTGACCCAAGTTATTAAACAGACCGCTGATCGTCCTTTGTTTGGCATCAGAGAGAGGTTTAAGTTTTTTTCGGGGGCATCGCTACTTTCGTTTTTAGCCTGCGTGCGTAAGAGATGTCAACCGCACGCGCTGATTGGCTGTAAATGCCTTGAAAGACCAATGAAAAATTGATTTGACTTTTTGTGGACCTGGGTCCCCGTGCTGCATGTTTATCATAATGCATCGTAGTTGAGAAAGAAAACCAGCCGAACCGGTGTTTAAGTAAATTATTATCGGTGGGAATTTGCTTTATTATAGGATGTACGTATAATTTTCGAAGTTTTGTTTGCTTTATTATAGGATGTACGTATAATTTTCGAAGTTTTGTTTGACAACGGGACTAGTCGACTATAAAATGCTTGCGTCCGCGGGTTTCACATCTTTCAATAATATGTGTCCTCGGCGGATTTTGTGCGAGATAATCGCAGGACGCGCAGGTAAATGAATCACTGGAAGTTAACAATTTTTCTGTCAATTGAGTACAGTTTTAAGCTGAAAGCATTTTCAAATAAAAGTAAATTTGCTTTTGAAGTGGACTACCCACCCATCTTAGGACAGTGGCGGATTGATTCGGTCGGCACAATCCCTTCAGCCAACCAAAAACGTCGTCAGTCATACAGCGCGCACCTGCACTCATTCGGTGGAGGTGAAATCTACGGTCTTTTTCCTTAAACCATTACCAATTTTCAGCATTAATATCTCGAGGACTACGCCCGATTATTAAAAATGCATTGGTAGTTAGAAAGTTTAAATCACATTCTTTAAAAAAAGAGTTTTGTTTGTAAATTTTAACGATGGATTTTTGAAATATTCTGCCTCAAAAATGGTGTCCCGTAACGATAAAGACCGAGGTAGTACCCTCGATGAAAAAATGAAAGTGAGGCTATGACGTCATGCCGACTGATTCTATGAAGGGGGGTTCTTCCGGGGGGTTCGAACCTCTGTAGCCTGATTATTTCATTTTCATGCAGAATTCCAGTCAAAATTGTGCAACACTAGAACCCCCCCCCTCCTATTTGCATTATAATCCAAACCCCCCTTCATAGAAATCCTGGATCCGCCACTGTATGATACAGCCTTGAAATTTCCGTCGGGAAAAAAACATTATAAAAATTATTGGTGATACTTTTTAAGCTAATTTGTGACATGGAATATGTTTTTCTATCTGCTTGAAGCCTTCTGATAAAATATGTTGGTAGATCTCTATTTAAACAGATAATATTTATGCAAGAACTTGTTTTCCTTGCTCCAAAGAGATCAAGAGGTCGGACTCGCAGCCACAAACCAACAGGTCTACCGGTCAAGTTTGTGGCTACGATATCGCTGCTTCGCAGCTATATCAAATTGGTAGAAATAGACGAAAATAGCAATGTAGGCCTAAATGTTTGAAAATGAGTTGACGAACTCATCAATTGTAAAGGAGTTCGTTAACGTTAGTCGTTAACGAATTCAAACATTTCCTGAACTGTCATTTCTCGGTCCTGTTCGATGAATTACTTTGTTACTTCACCTGACTAAGTCGCACAAAGGCTTTTCCGATAGAATTCCCTCATCCAAATGTTTGTTTTCACACATTTCGCCAAACAAAATAATTAATTAAAATAAGTAAAAGCGTTAAATACTAACCATTTTGTCAGGAGAGCCGTCTTCGAAAATGCAAATGGCGACAAAATAGACTGGTTACCGTCTCCGACCATTTAAAAGGTATTTACCCTACCCCCAAACTAGAACCCACCGGTTACTTTATTGGCGACGAGAATAATTTAAAAGAACCCATATTTGCATTGTTTGTTAGTTTTAACCCAGCATCTTGGAAGGAGAATTAGATTTTTCTTTCATGTCAGATTCAGTAAATTCTGATTATTCAGTTTTGCTGCCAGTTCAAGGTCATTTGTGTCCTTGTCAGTTTCTTAGTAGATCTAAAATTAATTTTTTACTTTGTCAGTTTCTTAGTAAAATTAACTTTTTACTTTGTCAGTTCAGAGTTTCACTCTGCTAGTTTCAGGTCAAATTAATTTTGCCCTGCTAGATTCTAGTTATTTAATTCTGCCAGTTTGTCTGTCAATTTTGCATTGTCAGTTCAGAATTAAATTCAGGCTTTCGGACATGCAAGGTCAAATGTTCTAAGCACATGGTCATTGAAGGACAACACCCCACCCACCTTTAACCTTGTCAGCTACGAGTCGATTATTCCGCTATTCACTATTTGATTTCACTTTGGGCTTAGGCACTTTTCAGGATAGATTTGGAAAGAAATTGTTAGGCATGACATAGTTTTGGACCCGACTATGACAGTTTGTCTATGGCTAGTGGTTTAATACCCAGTGAGCACCCCCCTTAAAACGGACTTGTTCGTTTTGAGTCTCTTTTTGACCATGCCAGGTTTTCATCTTAAAGTCAAAGGAAATGTTTCCTGGGTGTTCCCCTTTGTGCTTTTTGTTAAGTCCAGAGTATAGTACTCTGTCAGTTCAGTTAATTCTGCTGGTCCAGAATAGCTGTCAGTTTTTTTTTTGTATTTTCTGTTTTTTTATTTCATGGTCAAACTGGATTTAATTCTGTCAGGAAACTGTTCAATTTATTTGGGAGTTCAGAATTAAATTGGCTCGAACTCTGCCAGTGTTTAATTTGAGTGTTGGTTCAAGGTCATTGAGTACATACCCCACCCACTTGTCCTTTTACTGCTTAGTGAAATATTGGATATTTCTTTTTATACTCAAATTGTCTGAGTTTATGGGTATCAGGTCCCGTTTAAAGTGTACTAGTCCATTTTGCAAGGCATGCAGAAATGTCAGAGATTTCGTGATTTAAGATTTAAGAATCTAGTTTGGGGAGGGTAATGCAGTAGGTAATGTGGTTTAGGACCAAAGAGGTAATTTTTAATTGCTTCCAGCCAGTCAATGAGGTTTTCACGGATTTTATTCTGAAACCTCAAAGTAATTGTCCAAAAGACAGGGAAGTCAGTGGCTTTTAGTCCTTTCTAATACAAACTGCATGGACAAGTTTGTTTGTCAAGAGCTTTTTAAGCTCTCAAGAGCATGACTAAGGTATCCTGCTGACAGTTGAGATTGATTTTGCTTAGTACTGTTTTTGAAACATGAATTTGGTATTATGAAAAGATTTTAGTAAATCACTTGAATGTTTACTCTCTCTTGAAATTCAGGGAGGAGGGGAAAGGATTATAGTTTTTTAGGATTAAAAAGTTGAAATTTAACATTGCAAAATAAGCATCCACATCACATTTAGATCTATCAAATTTGACTCAGTCTGTTGGCCATTCTAAAAAAAAAAATATCTGTCAGTTGAATAACTTTTAAACAGCATTTCTAGCAGTCATTGCTCTTGAACTAGTCTCATTTTGGAAATGCATGGTCTTTTAGGCTATGCATAGACCTGGACCCTTGTCAGTCTTTTAGATTGAATGAGGTAATAAACTCCATGCCACAGGGTGATTCTGTCTTGTCTTTTAGACGGACCAAACGTGAACATCCTAGTCCTTGGGATCATGCGCACCAGGAAGAACCAGTGTTAAGTCTTTTAGACTAAGCACACATAAGAATACAATATTCGGTTTCAGTCTTTTAGACTTAAGTTTGAAGCAGCAAAATAAATGGAAATTTGAAAGCAAGTGAAGAAACAACATAGGCTAAAGCTGTCATTTGGTACAACATCAGTCTCAATCAAGAATACCAAATGCTTTGAACAATATGAATTATCAAAATGCTGCAATAAGTTAGGGATGATTAAGCTTTCAGAACTGAACATTGACAGAAAATAATGCAGTGCATCCCTAGTATTCATGAGGTCAAAGCAATAAAACATTACTTGTTTATCTCTCATAGTTTACAGATTGAGAGTATTTGAAAACACAAAAGAACTTAATAATCTTTTACATAAGAGAGGGCTCATAAAAATGCATGTTGTATAGCAAAGCAATTAA
This sequence comes from Fragum sueziense, assembly GCA_963680895.1. Classification (NCBI taxonomy): domain Eukaryota; kingdom Metazoa; phylum Mollusca; class Bivalvia; order Cardiida; family Cardiidae; genus Fragum; species Fragum sueziense. The sequence goes on from OY804604.1 coordinate 11,412,908, forward strand.
ATCATGATTTAACCAAGGTTGAAGATTTCAAGGTTCACTGTAAGTAATTTTGTTAATGCAACCTGGAAAGTTTACTTGGTAACATTTCCCAAATTGGTACCTCGGGTTATGTTACAGATCATTTTCCCAATGTCTTGCTTGAAACTAAGGAAATGTAAAGCGCTTGTTTCTTTCTTTTCATTTTGAAAGTCGGGGGGAAAATGGTAGAACTGTGGTGTATGAAACCAAAACTTGGTTAGTGAAGAGTTAAACAGATGTGGTATTCTGAGGTTCAAAACATTGAAATGCGACTGTAGCAAGTAACTTAAGCCTTTAAGTGAAAGTGAATATATGAGAAAGGATTTGTAGGTTAACATGATTTAAGCGAAAAGGAAGACATACTGGATTCTGGCTTGGCTTTTAGCTGAACAGACCCAAGAACGTTATTTGTCATGGCTTTTAGTCTGACAAAATGATCAGATAATACAATATCTTTGCGAGCCCTAGATACAGGTAATGTTGGTCAATTAGCATGGTTTACAGTGGCATGGAAAAGTTTCCAGTAAGGTGCAATAAGGACATAGGAGGTAGGACCATGGCTTTTAGTCGTGTAAGGCAAATAAACTATTACATTCATACTCGAAGGACAGCAATTTCAGGGACAGTTCAGAAAGTAAAGTTTTGGTTATAGCTCTATACAATAAGGTTGGGTTTTTGGAGGGGTAACAGGCTATACTGTGTTGTATGTCTGTAAGAACACTTGATGCCTGGTTCCAAAACATTGAAAGTGTATAGTGCTATTAAGGGTCAGTCTGGTTTAAGAATTTAGGGGTCAGCTAGTATACATGTATACATGGTTTAGGGGTAGCGCCTCATTCCATGAGGGGATCAAGACTTTTAGGGAATGAGTTTTAGAAGCTCTATGGTCAAATTACGGCTGACACAGCCTATCTGTCAAGGAAGGGGTTGGGGGACTGTGTGGTCAGCCGGTGTACTTGGTTTGGGGGTAGCGCCTCATTCCATGTTAAGATCAACACCGTTAGGGACTCGGGTCATAGAAGGCGGTTGCACCTCAAGGACAAAAAAACCTTGTGGCTCTGTGGACGAGTTGTGGCTGGACAATATGTCTGTCAGCTTTTTCAGTAGGCCAAAAGTGAGATGACAGATTGAGATAAGCAAAAGGAACCACTGAAGTATGTTAAGTAAGTTTAGTTTTAATGGGAGTATTTTGCAAGTTAATAGTTGCCTATAGAGGATTGTTCAATTAAGTCAATCTAATGAGTTTCATATGTCCATAATAACCAATGAATCATCAGTATGGCTTTTAGTCTCTGAATATATTGGTACCTAGCAGAAGCACCTTACAAGCCGACTAGGACATTAATGTCTGGTAAGTTCTTTCTAGCTTTTAGCTGGAAAAATAAAGCGTCATAAGGCTTTTAGCTTTGTGCAGACATCAGGCATTACAGTGGCTTTTAGCCCAAGCATTGTATTGGCTTTTAGTCATACATGCAGTACTCAGGTAAAACTAAAGATCACTTTGACAGAGAAGCTATCCTCCCAGATGCAAGTTTTTTTAGGATGGAACCAATTCTATTTAGAGAAAGTCGGGGGGAATGTTGTGACGCGTGGAACCAGCAATGTGAGAGGTCATGAACTGTGACATATGAGGTCAAAGTGAGGCAGTACATATAGCACGTGCCACCTGTGTACTGTGTAGTCTCCTGGAGGTCGGCCAACAGACAACATGTGTGGATGCTAACTGGAGACAACCAAGGACAATTACAGCCTATAACCACATTATAGTTCAGGTATTTACCCTACCCCCAAACTAGAACCCACCGGTTACTTTAGTACAGGTGAGCGGGGTACCAGTTCGATGGCACTGAGCATGCGCAAAGAGTGGCGGGAATATACAAATATATACGAAAGACGGTGTTTCGATATTTCGGCTATATCTGGCGACCCAATAATAAAAAATAGGACCCAATAGTTATGTATGAGAACATAGGATGTAAACCCGTTTTGAGCCGTACTACATGTACGAGGGTTGTTCGGAAAGTTCGTAGAATTTTGCTCTAAAATCCATATTATTCGTTATATAAAGGTAAATATCGGGGTATATATACTTAAACATAAATTGACTACATTTCCAAAAGGTTTTTGGAAAATATCAACAATAACCGAAAATAGCGGTAACCGTAGCAACACAATATCGGGATACCGGAGCAGTCCATTTCTTAACACTGTATAACGTAATATAACAGATTTCACATTGTATATTTTACACTTTCTATTGGCATCAAACTTTCGCGAAAACGTCAATCGAGAATACAACATCATGACGTCGTTTCCTGCAAATTTCATAATGTTATAAGGTATTTCAAAGCAGTTACACGGTTTTAGAGAAGATATCAGAAAATCGCTGACCGGAAGAGATGACGTCAACCGGCGACGTCGAATTGCGAAGTGTTGTGAAATTTTTCGTCACGCTAGAAAAATCACCAACTGAAACGCTGAACGTGATCAAATATACAGGAAAGTATAAAAATTGCAGCCCAGATGCTATGTATAAGTGTCACGCGCATTTTAGAAGCTGGAGTGATTCTATTGATGATGATCCTAGATCTGGTCAGCCGGCCGTCCTAGTGTGTTCAGTTAGGGATCGAGTGAAAGACATGGTAAATTGTGATAGGAGAATTACTGTCAGGAATTAAATCATAAATTCAATGTTTCAGTATTATCGACAGTACATGGGATATTTACAGATGAATTTGGCATGTCTAAAGTTAATGCTTGTTGGGTTTACTGATTGCTTAAGGAAAGTGAAAAGGGATGCCAGGTGCGATGTTCAGGAGGTTTTTACACGAAACAGAAAGAAATGCATTTTAGACAGAATTATCACCACAGATGAGACCTGGTTGTACCACTTTGACCCGGAAACTGCATGTAATCGCATATTTTCGGTATGGAAAAATTCGGTGTTACCCTCGACCAAAAAAAAAGGCTTGGCTCCAAGAAAAAAATGCAAGAAAACAGTTCAACGCTTAGTTACACAGTATACGGGTTAATTCGGCTGATGACCCAAGTAAACAAGCCCAAGAAGCAGTGTCGTCATTTTTGGAGGAATGGTATAAAAAAACGTTAACTAAGTGGATACGCAGACAACGGCAATGTGTCGACCTTGCGGGTGACTACATGGAGAAGGTGCGACGTTCGTTTGAATTAAATGACGCTAGACGTTACATATGACGTCGGCGTGCTCCGGGTATGACTTACATACTGTTTTATTTCTGTTAGGAAAATTTTGGTTTTTTAGATACGGGTAAAATACACATGGAATTGATAGAATAAAATCTGAAATTTGTGCACGTACTTTCAATTTTATTATACCGCGATTATAACTTGCCCAATAAAAAAGTTCTACGAACTTCCCGAACAACCCTCGTATATAAAAAGAAAGAAATTGTTGGGTCGCGATTTTATTGGGTCTGGGCCCAATATTTAGGTAGGACCCAATAAATACCCCCAAAGACCCAACACTTCGAGTGTCAGATTTACACATGTCCCAATAAGTTGGTAGGTATATATATATGTCCGGGATATAACTCTCAACTATACAGGATCTTTATATCAACAGTACTATGACCACATTTTGTCTCGATTGGTACATATGCGTGTCTACTAGATTTAAACCGAAAACGACCAATTTATCGACTTAAGATCAGGTTACTCGGAATAAACAAATTCTGATTGAAAATAGCGCAAATTTAAGATATCTTAAAGTGACATTTTACAATTATTTTTTCACGAATTTTACTTTTATTCTATCTGAAAGAGCATATTTTCTTATGAAAATTCTGAAAATTTCAAGTCAAAACATTGAACCGTTTACGAGAAATGTATATTTTTGTGCTAAAATTAAACAAATTGTTGTGGACAACAGTAAAGATTTATACAGAATTTGTCACTCCTGTTTCAACTTTAAAGGCATATTTTTCACTTATATATAACAACTTCAAAAAACTGATTTCATTTATACACATTAGAACATACAATCTTTGCATCACGGCATACTCTTAAAAAATGAAATAAATGTGAACTGTCACTTCAAAAACATTTTGTCCAACTTGATTGGCCGATACTGTATAATATATGCGATTACAAGAGTAAAAATGCAATCAAACACGGCCTTTTTTACATTCAAGGGCGCATAACCCAACACTTTCAAGTCCCATCAGGCACATAATCTTAGGCTTATATTTTTGGGGTACTAGGGCGTTAACACAAAAATGTGAACGAACAGACGACGGACCGATAGTTAGTCGTAGTTTAATTAAGGTTTGATCCCGGACATTCGGCATAGGTCGGCCGAAAATAATCCATTTTACAGAAAACGAATTTAGTCAAATAACAAAGTCGAGTCAAATATACTAGTGCGGATAGTTTATTTTCTCTTTTGTGTCAAACAAAGTATACAAGCAATAACATGATGTTTCTAATATTTTCGGTCTTAATTTGTCAAGCCTATTAAAGTTAATACAATAAATATAATATAAATAATATATAATTATATAAGTTTAATCCGCATGCGGACGGGTAGATGAATCATCCGATGTGGAAATATATTCGCATATTCTGCTTCGTAAACACATTATCCTCTATCACGACGAGTTATTATTGAAGTCGCTTTCACTATGAATATTATTATTGTTGTTGCTGTTGTTGTTGTTGTTGTTGTTTTATTCTAAACTGTTCGGTGTATTTTCTCTTTACACACTATTATATACACAATAGTATATAACGTCACATTCGCCAAGTTTTAAAGACAAGGCGCTAAGTATAGTTAGTTTTTAGACAAAATATACTGCCTCAAACGAAACAAATAATCACACTCTACCACAGAGTTACCGTTCGTTGTTCCCACATTTCAACTTCGAAACGGGCTTAATGACTCAATTTCTTCTTAAAACTGAACCAATTGCGCTAAACTACAGTTCGCACGTAAATGGAATTCATCATTTTCGTCTCAACTTTGAAATCGCTTTATACTTATCAGCGTCAATTTAAGATTAATAGCAACGCGTTAGAATAACCAATCTTGGCATCTAAACATTTTTTTTAAATGGGAACGCAAGACATCTTTAAGCAACATAATTTTTTTTCGAAATGGGAATGTAAGGCATCTTTAAGCACCATAAATCACTGGTTTATGCTGAACTTCGGAAAATGAGATTAAAATGTAATATTTGTCATTTCGAGATGTTGCCACGTAATTATAACAGTATGACGTCATACTGTCTAGAAGTCTTTTTAGAGATGAAAGCGATGGAAGATTTGAGCACACGATGTTACCTTTTATTGAAAGCTCTCACGTTTTGTTACAACTTCCAGTTACGGTTAAGTCATGTTCAACTTTTCTAATTCGTAGACCAATACCGGTTGTTTGTTTTTAATGTTTCTAAAGTGTTCATGTCAAACAGTTCATGTCAAACAGTTCTTGTAAAGGTTTTCGAGTAAAAAGTTTTGGAGTAAAAAAAACGAGGCTCGTGATAAGAAAGCCCAGTTTTCGCAATACACTTTCACAAAAATAATTCTTCCGATTTGGATGTAAATCGCTATTACATTACGGATATGGAGAGAAGCTCATAATAAATGCAAGCACATTTGCGATTTGTCAACGATTAAAAGTTGAGTTGCGTTATATAATAGGCCCTGTCTCTAAAGCGGACGTCTCGCTTGAAAGATAACATGATCTCTATCGTCGGTATTTGCTTTTATCAAAAGGAATAGTTCGACCAGCTTCGTCTTAATAAGAATCCTTGATTATTTTATAGCAATGGTTTTACCGGGTTTTACGAATCAGTTAATTCAATCCTTATTGCAAGACGGAGGTACTGTGGTCGCAAAAGTCTCGGTAAAACGAAATGACTTAATGACAGTAAGTGCTTTTTTCGATTTAAGGGCACTGTATTACTCTTTAATGCTCTAAGCAACTGGCTGTAACGTCGAAAGTACTCGACATCCATTTGAGAAAGGTGTAATTGACCGTCTATAATCTGTTTGGCTAAAATCTGTATGCATTCCATTTGTGCCGAAACCATCGCCGATATCATCATTCGTCGGTGACTTGGCGATTCTCTTCCTAGACTAAGTAAGTAGTGAATTCTAACAAAGATTCTGGATCGCTCCATCTGCTCCATCTGCTCGGTTATCGTAAACGGTGATTCTATCTTAATTCGGGGTTTAATGACAGATCATTCGATCGGCTATGGGTCATAGCTCTTTGTTATATTTATAAAACATTCTTACGTCCTCTATGTATTCAAGTCGAATGGTAAAACTATCGGTACTCGGTAAATTTCGCGAAAATATTCCTGAAGTCAAGGGATAGTCAATGTTTCGTTACATATGCTTTGGATGAGTCTTTAGACGTGTTTGTGAGATTATGGTATGTTGAGGGCTAAATTTCAATTTATTTTTCAATAATGCGTTTGAATACAACTCCCTTTACTCGATACCTTTACCATTTTCCCAGTTCGTAGTTTTTAGTCGAATATCGCATTCATTGGATGTCGAATGTTCTCATAAGGATAGATATTTTTAGTCCACCGAAGCCGTTTCACCAATATATTAGATAGAATAAGTCGGATAGTTTTATTTCGCTATGACCTAACTTTGTCGAGGTATACATTTCATATTGATTTTAACCCGTGATTGATAGAGACTTCCTATCTGTTTTTCGGTGTAATCTTTGTACGGATGAGTTTAGAATAACCTTGACAACCTATCGCTTGTACAAGTAGTAATTATCAGCTCGCAATGAAAATAAAACGGTAGATAATATTTCTCCATTTTGCGTGGCATTTTGGGATTCATTTTCAATTGATTTGAGGACAACGTATTTGGGAGCCCAATTTAAGTTTTTTGTCGTTAAAAGATACATTTTCACTCATGTTGGTTGGGATGTGTGATTATCTTTATATGGCCCTTTATATTCATGTCTTCCACATTTTGGCTTCGTCTAACTTGTAGCGGCTTAGATTACGACGGACTTAAAAGACATGAAATCGGTTCGTAAATATTTGAGAGCATAGTCAAATATTTGATCTTATTTTTTAGATAGCACGATTATCTCTATATGTAATTTTCGGTATAAATCTTACTTTGTTTGACCCGAAGTCTATAAACGAACCATCATAATGCTATAAACCACCTTTGTAGTTCATTTTTAACAAACCTGGGAATGACATTGGACCTTTAAATAAATACGGTAAAGTAATGAAGCTAGTACATTTTTACAGTCGTTTGAACCCGAAATCACAGCGAGATAAGTAGAATATTTTTTCAAATTTATTCGACTCTATTAGCTTCAGATTAATCAATCGAAAGTATCATTCAGATAATATTCCAACATTTATTCAGTTACACCGAAGCTGTTCAATGCTATTATCAAGATCCTAAATTAATTCGATAATGATCCACTGGTACATTGGGGCTGTGGAATTGTTTGTCAATTCGAATCAAATACATAGTGATATATTAAGGTATCCAACACCTCATTAGCACCAAAGAGCCAGAGGCGAAACTTGATTTTAAAGTGCCGGTAATTCCTAAACTGTGTTACATTTCCACTCCAAATACAAACATAAGCATTTTGTACGGTTTAGAATTTAAAATCAATGCATACTTATGGAAATATTTCAAAAAAATGTTCAAAATTACCTCCCTTGCATATAAATATAGAGAATATAGAGAAAAATAAATTTTTCAATAAATTTCTTCTTGAAGCATAATCTTGAAATCCGGCACGGTGAATCAACTTATGCGAAGTTTATTAACAAATGCGTGTAATTTTATGCATTTCGTACGGCTAGAAAGTGGTGCTTTTAATGAGGGGCTGTAAACCTTAACGGAACACAAATGATACTCGATATGTTATCAAACCGAGTTATTTGTTGGCAAGTTCATTTAGATTCAAATATAATGCCAATAGCACGAATATATTAAAGAAATACGTTTTCCTTCTTTCTCACAACCGATGTGTCTAATTAATGGTTTTTTTTGTCAAAATTCGGGATAACAGGAAGAATAACGGGAATTTAATTACATCTTTAAGACAAAATCATGCAGATCGATAAGGATAGCGTCGAAATAAACTTATTGTATCGAGTCAACTTTATACAACTCCTAATGAGTAATATTCATAAAGCCTTCTACTTAAGGTCCCTGGACTCTAATTGGAACAGACACTTCGAGCATATAGGTCTCTATGAAAGTTGGATATGTTGTAGACATGGGTTAATAGAAATATTTTACCATCTTACTTTTTATACATCGCCGAAGACGGTCGTATATTGGCGTCATCTTCTCCGTCCGTCCGTTCATCCGTCCGTATGTACGTACGTACATCCACTTTTCTTGTCAGCTCAACCCATCCTTAGTTTCTGGCTGGAATTGTTTTTTAAACTTGGTCAATGTTATCACCTCAATTGGTAGATGCGCTTGAAGGGAGGTTTTTATGGTTCATTGATTTTTTGCCTGAGTTACGCCCCCTTAAATCTTAGTCTCTGGGGCGGCGTATATTGTGACCAGGGCACTTTTGTTTTAAATTTTGTGAATCCAATAGGAGATAATTGCTTTACAGTTTGCATTGAAGTCAACGAAAAAATATCTAGAAAATATCTACTCTATCAGTATTTTCAAAATGAGACAAGTTTCCAAAACAAATTAAATGGTAGAAAGCTATCAATTACTCTTTCTCTCATTGACATACAATAAAATTGTATGTTTACTATCCGCATTTTCTTTTTGAAAATTGACTTTTTGTGAATCAGGGGAATATAATCAAGAGAAAATTTATATCATAGGAGTGGGGGAAATAACACATCATTGAAAAGTCAGGAACATTTACTTATCATACATCACTCACATCATGATATATGTCAATTACAGTTTTGTCATATATATATATAATTGATATTTGATATCAAACGCTATAAAATATACATATTATGTAGCTAAAATTCGATAAAATTACAACCAGTACAGTTCCAGAATCTTAAAAATTGAGTTATCCGCTTCAAAGTTGCGCTTGAATAATTCATTGTGTGGCGAACAAAGTATCTTATAGGCGAAGTACCTTCCACATTAAACGTTAATATAATGTTACATGTATACCGAAAACCCTTGACCGCTTAAATTTAATTGATTTTGATATATTGAAAGAATCCTTATTACGATAATAACAAAACTCGACGTAAACAATGACAAAGTCTGACGTCCAAAATGACAAAGTTGGACAGAAAAAATGACAAAGTCTGGTTTGTTCAATAACGGAGTTGGTTTCATAACAATACAAAGTCTGATTGAATTTTCCTACTGTATTTCTATATAGAATGACAAAGTCTACTCGGTTTGTAGACAAAGTCTGTTTTATTCAACGTCAAAGTCTGCGTAAAAAATGTACAAAGTAGATAAACAAAATTAGCAAAACCGGTCCAGAAAAAAGACAAAGTCTGCCTGATAACAAAAAAAAAAGTGTAGGTTGTACACCCAAAGCCGGCTACTTCGCATACTGGTCGGTTGAATAAAGCTCAGATGTCAAATATCAAAGCAACATCAAATTTCTGAGTAACGCTTTCTTTGTTAACGTGACATATTTTACGATAACATTTGGTGACGTCAAAAGATGTACGCCGTATTTGATGACGTCACAAATTTGTGTTGTTTTGATGGCGTCACAAATATAACCTGCATACATACCTATAAGCGGAGAAATTAGCATTTTACTGTTTTGTTTATACATCCACAATGGGTTACTTCGCACACTAGTCGGATGCATATAGCTCTGATGACAAATCCACGCCATATTACGTGTATAGCGAAAAATCCTTGACCGCCTTACTTTATTAATTTGATTTAGATGTCTTAAAAGGAATCATAATAATAGTAAACACAAATCGATGTAAAAAAATGACAAAGTCTGACTATCAAAACGACAAAGTTGGACAGAAAAAAATACAAAGTCTGTTTTGTTCAATAACAGAGTTGGTTTCATAACAAAACAAAGTCTGATTGAATTTTCCTACTGTATTTCTATATAGAATGACAAAGTCTACTTGGTTTGCGGACAAAGTCTGTTTTGTTCAACGTCAAAGTCTGTGTAAAAAAATATACAAAGTAGATAAATAAAATTAGTAAAGCCGGTCCAGAAAAAAGACAAAGTCTGCCTGATAACAAAAAAAGTGTAGGTTGTATATCCACAGTGGGTTACTTCGCATACTAGTCGGTTGAATAAAGCGCTCATTTCAACCACGCCCCACTGACGCCATGGTCAATGATCATCCACGCCCACTGACGTCATGGTCGAAGCTTAGCCACGCCCATTTTTGGCTCCTCGCTCATACATATGGTACTCTATTTTGTGTTGTTTTGATGACGTCACAAACGTATCTTCATACATGTTATACCTATATCGGAAAAAATAGCATTCGTGCAATCGGCATTATATTTGAATCTGAATAAGCTTGCCAACAAATAACTCGGTTTCATATCGAGTATCATTTGTGTTCCGTTAAGGTTTACAGCCCCTCATTAAAAGCACCACTTTCTAACCGTACGAGATGCATCAAATAACACGCATTTGTTAATAAAC